>JAUBNQ010000002.1:13499511-13516464 GCA_032353495.1 Ctenopoma kingsleyae | reverse complement strand
AAAGTTCTGTGGATGCAGAATGAAACGTCTCTACCTTAAAGAAAGAAGTCCAGTTGCCATGACTCAACTTTCAGACAGCCAGCTCAGTAGTCCAACCATTATCCACTGATATCAGCTGCAGTATATCAGGAAACAAGTGCACCTTTAAAACATTAGTCTTATCCTCATTCAAACAGCAGAAAGCAGATACTTGATATCTGTATTTGCACAGTTTAATCTACAGTGGCTGGCCAACAGGCTTATAAAGCACTTTGATCATTAAGATCCTCCCATCACTGTCCAGTTCTGCTAAGTCACCAGTTGCCCCTCTGAATGGCATGCCCGTTTTGTCGAAAAATAAATATAGGTAATATATAATGTAAGAATATATAAATACATATAATATAATATTGAGTTATTACTCCGTACAACACTGTTAATAAATTTGAAAAGATTCACGGATTCCTTTTGAAGGAACCAACGTTCAGAAGTTACGTTCCCACGGAGCGGTTTTACATCCGTACCATTTGTTAGCTAACCTCAAATTTGCTTTGCTAGCATTTGTACAGTTCTGTTTGTATGTGTGTTTGATGAGTTGTGGAGGAAAGAGGAGATGTGGTCCTTTTTTGCCAGGGATCCAGTCAAAGACTTTGCGTATGAACTTCTACCAGACACCCAAGAAAAGTCTGGAATATGGACTTTACATCGGGGGAAGCGAAAGGTAAAAGAGCAGGCTGGTGCCGTTTGGTCCTCCGCTAACAGTTAGCACCAGCTCGCTTCGTTAAGGAGGCCTGTCATTTAGCTGACCAGCTAACGTTAGTTTCCGCTAGTTTGGTATAACATTTAGACACAATGTCCGTTATTATATTGGCGTGTTAACGTGACAGGTTTGTCGGTGTGTTTTCTATCTTGTTTGCTGAATAATTGTCAGTGCTGGTTTTAGCTAATTTTCTGGTTAGTTGTCGGTAATGAAGTGAGCTCAGGCTTTGTTTACTCCGAGAGACGGACACGTATTTCTCGCCACGTCACCCAATTTTAGTGGCGTTAACCACAGTTATTTACATTGTTTTAAGGGTAAGGCTTAATTATAGTAATACATCTTTTGTTCCTCGTCACTGGCATTACCTCACAACCCACAGTTTCATTATTATTGCAGAAAAGCTGACTCTAGTCGGTGTCATCCTCTACACTTCAGGGCCACATAATGACAGCCCAACAGTAGCTTCCTGTTTCCCTCATCCTGAAACATGTTAACTGTATTTTCTTTAAATATGATGGTACTGTATTTTATTTACAACTGCTGTTAAACAAATATGTTTATTATGAAAATGCTTTAAGTATCATATCATTTATGTGAGTAATTAATTTCACCCAACCTGTCTCCTCAGACCACTGGAGAGCCTGTGTCTGTGTTTGTGTATGAGGTAGCACAGGGAACAGAGCAGCAGACACAGCTAGCCAAGGCTGCCTTCAAGCGTATGAAGACCCTGCGTCACCCAAACATCCTAGCCTATGTTGATGGATTAGAGGTATGGACATGCACTGTCATCATTTATAATGTGTAGAAGGAAATGTAGTTGAATATGTTTAGAAAAATGTGGTGAATGTACAGTATAACATATAATTAGCTGCATCTCATCTCCACTATCTACTTTTTTCTGCATGTCCATGTTCAGATAGAGGTGAGTGTTACTAAAGCCTTTGTAGGATTGTAGCATTTTCACCATAGTTGTGACAATAGTCACAATACTGTGACACTAGTCAGTAGAGTACCTCATCTACTAGTCCAGTTCTGTTGTATGATTAGTCTGCTATGATACAGATGTAACTATAACATAAGAAGTTGCCATAAGAAGTTTGAAATTACTGTATAACTGCTAAGGGAAATTCTATAGTTGACCACTAGTAAAGCCTTTTGCTTTAATTGTCTTATATGTGTTTTTAATTGGTCATAATTATGGTAATGCTTACTACAGAACATTCTTTGATTAGCATGCTCTGTAGTCCTGTTAAGAAACTAAGCAGTAACTAGGGAATTGATGTCTTAAACTAAAATGCTTCTTCCCCTTTAAATGTTAGTGTTTGCACACAGCTGTGCATATCCCAGAAGTTTAACTGTGTGTCAAGTTAATGTGTTTATTAACTTTACTTTTACAATTTGCAGTACAATATGGAAAATGTAAAACTAAACATATTAATATGTAACTTTGGTTTTTAATGTTAGATATATGTAATACTATAGTCTAGTCATTACTGTTGAGAAATAGAATAGTCCAGTATTTTGTCACAAAAATATAGGAAAGTCATAATATTAACTTGTTTGTGGTCATTACAGACCGAGAAGAGCCTGTACCTGGTTACTGAGCAGGTGACACCTCTGGCCATCCATTTGAAGGCCCAGGCAGAGAAAGGTGGAGCTGGGGAACTGGAGATCTCATGGGGGCTGCATCAGATAGTGGTAAGAATAGGACAGTGCACCATGCTATACTTTCATGGGAGCCATAGTTTTTACATACTTACATATTTTAACATATTAATTCTACTTGTGCTGTTTGCCTTGTCCTACAGAAAGCTCTGAGTTTCTTGGTCAACGACTGCCACCTGCTCCATAACAATTTGGGCATATGGGCTGTCTTTGTGGATCGAGCTGGAGAGTGGAAGCTAGGGGCACTCGACCACGTGGCCCCTGAGCAGGGTGACCCAAGTGGGGTTTCTCTCCCCGCCCCAAAGGCTGTTTACCCAGACATGGAGAAATATGACCCACCAGAGATGTCCAACAGCAGTGGAGAGAAATGGTGAGAGGTGGGGTGTAAGAATAAAAAACAGACTGAGAAGAGTTGTTCAAAATAATAATGGTTGTTATACAGCTAGAAGGAGAAAGTATAGAAATGGATTTCATTTGAGCTTCATAATAGGACTATGAATACTGAAGTGTTCATAGATGATATTAATCCCTAAATTCCTGCAGGAACTTTTGTGCTAAACTATGTGCATGATTGTTTCAGGGCAGGGGAGGTGTGGCGATTAGGCTGCCTGATTTGGGAGGTGTTCAACGGGCCGCTACCTCGTACTTCCTCCCTTCGTTCCCTGGGAAAGGTATGTCACCTTGATATTTACTTTGTGTAATTACAGCAACCTTGTCATTGATTCTGTGATGCATTTATACTATACAAGTAGCTGTCATGGGAATTGAATAAACTGCTTATTATCAGGTGCTGAAAATTTGGAATTTTGGAAATTAGAGATATTTAGATTATCATACCATAACCAGTTGTGTTCTCCCTCTCTTGCCCTGTCTTTCCCCACAGATTCCCAAGGCCCTGGTCCCACATTACTGTGAGCTGGTAGGTGCCAACCCCCGGGCTCGGCCGAACCCAGCCCGCTTTCTACAAAACTGTAGAACACCCGAGGGGTTCCTCAGCAACAGCTTTGTGGAGAGCAACCTTTTCCTCGAGGAGATACAGGTTGTTAGAAATAGTGCTTAACAGTGTTTTTTATTTATTTATTTATTTTAATAGAGCAACAATCAGTTGTCACCTTTTAAGTATCAAGATAGAAACAGATGATGTGTGTGTTTTTACCTATATTGTACATTGATTAAGTTGGTAAAGCAAGTGCAAAATTTTGTAGCAATTTAAGCTTTACTATATTACAACCCTAGCATTTGATTTACTGTGTCTACTCAGTTCAATTTTCAATTCAGTTTATTTATGTAGCGACAAATCACAACAGAAATTATAATTTTGAAACTCCCTTTAACAGAAGAACCCCCCAGCAGAATGCTACTTCTGAGAAGTGTATTTTATATTTGTAATTTAATTGATGGTGTAACAACAGTAAAATTCAATTTATCTTCCTTACAATGTCTAGATCAAGGAGCCAGCTGAGAAACAACAGTTCTTCCAGGATCTCAGTGACAATCTGGACTCCTTCCCTGAAGACTTCTGTAAACACAAGGTCCTGCCTCAACTGCTCACCGCCTTCGAGTTTGGTAATGCAGGTGCTGTCGTCCTCACGCCACTTTTCAAGGTTAGTCCATAACTTCCTGGGAAATGTTCACATCTCCTGAAATATTAAATACTAAACCACATTATTTCCAATCATGTTTGAAACATTTCAAAAGAAAACATTAAGGAAGAAGAATTAAAGTAAGACATGCTCATATTAGTATTAATATCCTGGTGCTCACTTTATCACACGCCCCATTTTGTAGTTGCCTCTTGCCCATTTTTTGAATTCCTCTGATCTCATCTCCATCTGTCTATTTGTCAGGTGGGGAAGTTTCTGTCAGCTGAAGAGTACCAACAGAAGATAATCCCAGTTATTGTGAAGATGTTTTCATCTACAGACCGAGCCATGAGGATACGACTCCTGCAGCAGGTAAGTCAGTTTGATCTGGCTACTGGGAATCTCCCACAGTGATTCGGTAGGTGCGTTATTTATTAATATTTACTCAAAACTGACACTCTAGAGAAGGCATCCTCAGCTAAAAGTCCAAGAGGTCTGGGCACGTTAAGTCTTAGGTCCAGACTGTTACTGGGCAAAAGTTGTTTTTTTTCATTGCTATCAAGAAAAACAAGTATTTCTAGGCTACAGCCTACACAGGAGAGTTTATCGGCATCTTTAATGTTTTTGTAGAGATATTGTTATTTAACATTTTGCAGCAACCACGGGTTTAGTGGCCTTATTGTTGTTGTTGTTTATTATATAAAGGCATGAATGTATCTCCTCATCTCTGATTTTTGAATAATCTGCTTGTTTCTCTCACTCGCTGCGTGGCTGTTTGTATTTAATGTTCACATGCTAACATGCTGCTCATGCTCCACATTCTGTGCATATATGCTTGTTAGATCCTGAGGCTTGACAAATGATTCTGGTGTAAGTAAAGTCTGATTTCTTGTAGATATACATTTCCCCTTGCTTTAATCTGAAATAAACCAGTTTCCCCTGCTGACAAAACTCAGGATCTAACATTTAACATTGCATCTGCTTTCACTCAATTGGATAAGATGCAGCTACTGGATGGACCTACACACCTCTGCCTAGATGATCAGGCTGCTGCAGGCTGATCAAAAAAAAAAAAACTCATCAAAATAAGGTTTATTATTTTACTGTGTATCTTCGTGGTTTGCCAGTTGGGGACCACTGCTCTAGTGCCAGGAAAGAAAAAAAGTGGGCTAAACATAGAAAGATTATTGGAAAATTAGAACCAGATTTCAATTTTTAAAATGTGTGCTACAGGATATAAACATTCACAACATCATTGTTTCTCCTCTCCTTCAATGTCTGTGTCTCAGATGGAGCAGTTCATTCAATATCTGAATGAGGCAGCAGTCAACTCCCAGATATTCCCTCACGTTGTTCACGGCTTCACAGACACCAACCCTGCCATCAGGGAACAGACTGTTAAGGTAGTTCGCAACCTTAAACATCATTATTACATGTTACTTGTGTGTTGGGTGTTGCCAGCCTTCTGTAGTCATAACTCTTCTCTGTTTTTACCTCTCTGTCTCTAGTCTATGTTGCTGCTGGCTCCCAAGCTGAACGAGACCAACCTGAACCAGGAACTGATGCGTCATTTTGCCCGGCTGCAGGCCAGAGATGAACAAGGCCCAATCCGTTGCAACACCACTGTCTGCCTGGGCAAGATCGCCTCCTACCTCAACGCAGGGGTAAAGAACACACACGCTTAATTAATAAAAAGAAAACAGTGAAGTTCAGAAAATAATTTGTCTTAATGGAAGAATTCGTTTGTACCTCTTTTCACAGACTCGACAGCGAGTTCTGATTTCTGCCTTCTCACGAGCCACTAAAGACCCCTTCCCTGCTTCACGCTCTGCTGGCGTGTTGGGCTTCGCTGCTACACACAACTACTACAGCGTAACAGAGATCGCTGCCCGTATCCTGCCCACACTCTGTGCCCTTACTGTGGACCCTGATAAGAGTGTCAGGGACCAGGTACATATAACTAATCAAGATTGGTGACTACATGATGTTTCTTATGCTTAATATGAAACTACCCTTTACCTACATTATGTCAAGGCTATTCATTAATTTAATTATGATACAGAGACAGAGCAAGATTCAAGGTGATGTGCTGAAAAACATGCAAGAGTGAACTAGTAGTCAACACAGTAATTTGAGTATTCATGTATTACCCCAAACACAACATTTTAACAGTGCTTGAGACACACCTGTCTGTCAACTTGTCTGCTTTGAGGTGCGGAACTAGTTATTCTTGGTTCTGTGATATTCTGAGGCCGAAGCACTAGTTGTTGTGGTACATGGCAGAAAAAGAGCAGAGTGGTGCCTGATCATTTCAACCACAACATCTATAACTAAAGATGTAGTAGAGAAAATGTAGTCAAGTAAAACATTTTTAAAACTGCAGAATAACATAATATGCTGAAGTATGTTCTGCTCAGGACGTACTCTCATGCCTTTCTCTCTCTCAGACATTCAAAGCCATCAAGAGTTTCCTTTCTAAACTGGAGACTGTGTCAGATGACCCCGCCAAGCTGGCTGAAGTTGGTAAGTAACACTGCACTAAGCAGCAAGCACCCCCCCTACATCAGTGTTTCATTCAATAATGAAATGAGTGATTACATGTAAGTCATGTAAGTTTTTTTAGCTAAATAAACACTTCATTCTGTTGAATATGTGAAATTAAGAACATTCTCTGGGTCTACAGAAAAGGATGTAGGGTCATGTGCACAGCCTGCAGGTGCCTCTTCCAGCTGGACTGGTTGGGCTGTGACTGGCATGTCCTCTATAACTTCTAAATTGATCCGCAACGCTCCAGGGACGGAAGGAGCTGCAGCAGCCGAGGGCAGTGGGCCTGCCAATGCTACAAGCTCTACTAGTGCCACAGATACAGCACCTGCACCTGGTAGAGTTTACCAATTTGAAGCAATATACATCATGGAGCAAGTTATGTGTTCACTCAGTGTGTTCCCACTTAGCTCTGAAATAAAAACCTAGAGATTCTTTAACCATGTCCTATCAAGTGATAGATTTGCCATCTGTCTTCTATCACAGCTTCTGCAGATAAAACTCCACACACTTCTCTGACGAACCACCCTGCCACTAGTCATACCAACAAATCACAGACTCTTGAAGTGACAGAAAATGATGATGAGCCAGTAGGAGACCGCTGGGATGATGAAGAGGACTGGGGAAGTTTGGAGGTAGGATTTCCGTTTTGACTAAAAGAGAAAGTAACTAATAAGTGTCACTTTTGTGTTGGGTTTTGGGTTGTGTTGATACATAATTGTAATTTCAAGTCTCATAGCCTCATGCTTCTTTTCCTTAAAGGAGCCAGAGAAAGGTCACACTGAGACAGATGACTGGAACACTGACTGGTCAGGAATGTCTTCATCCAAAAAGAAGGCCAACGACAGAGGAGTATGAGTCCTTTAGGAGGCCCTACATTGTTAATAATAGTTCTAATGCTAACAATACCATTGACACTATTTCTGTGGATGAAACTCTTAACACTAATGCTTATACAGATATTACAAATACAGATAAACGTATGAATAATTTATTATTATGAGTTGTTTTTTGTAATGAATTAGTGTTCTTTATGTTTATACTTTTTTAAAATCAAGTTGCCATTGTACTTTTATTTATTTTATTTATTAATTTATTAAAAAACTTTTGTCATCTGTCCAATATTTAGGTGGGTCGATCATCCTCTTCCTCCATGGCGGTGAAGAAGCAGAGCTCTGACTGGAGCAGCTCAGGCTGGGACGCTGATGACAGCTGGTCCAACGAGAAGGAAGGCCAGGGTCAGAGCTCTGCAGGCGAGGAAGGCTGGGGCAACGACTGGGGGGAGGAGGAGACGGACACAACATTGGTCAATAAGGCGCTTCCCCTGCCTGAAGGAGTGCGGTTAACCAGTGAATACAACTGGGACAGCAGCAGCACAGTAAAGGGGAGCATTCAGAACGATCTGTTTGCAAGTGTGTCACAGAGAAACACAGCTAGCATGGCTATATCCACGGTGAGCACAACGAGAGGCTAAAAGACAGAATCAAGGCATAGAGATTAGCTTAGCGTTCTTATATTTGAAATAAACAATGCAAAAATGCAACCAAAGTCTTCCAGTCATACAAATAAAAATGTTTCTTCCTTCTCAAATTGTGATGTGGTTGGAAATGAATTTGACAGTTCCAGCTGTTCATTGCAGTGATTTGCATGATGTGTTTCTCCTTATCAGACTGGAGATGGCTGGGGTGCTGAGGCAACAGGTGACTGGGGAACTGAGGAGAGCTGGGAGTCAGTGGATGGAAGCCAGGGTAAGTCTGTCAGCTGGTATCCCTCATCTGAAATGAGACGTTAAATGAAATGCAAACCAGATGGTGCTGGTGGCACTTACTGTGGCATTTAATAAAAATATGTGACATCATTGCCATTTTTTACTTCACTTCTGTCTTCACACTGAAGCTTGACTTATTCTTATACGTAAAATCATGCTATAGATAGCATGTAGCTACGTACCCCATGCCATAACCTGACATGCACCTCTGCAGAAATGTAAATACACGTCACAGTGACACAGACCACAGACACACAACAACTGTGATTGGAGCCCTCATCCAGACCATGTCCCCCAAAGTCTTCTCTATTTTCTGCATTTCAGCAATTTCAATAAAAGTAACTTCTGTTTCAGTAAAGGTTTCACTTGCCATTGTAGTACATTGAATAAAAACTGAGTGCTCAAGTATTCTTGTTGGGTGACCATCAGCTCACCTAATGTCCGTGCGTTAAAACTCCCTTTGTTTATTGCTGCCCAGGTCTCAGCAAGGCCGAGCTTTCCAAAAAGAAACGAGAGGAGAGGAGGAAAGAGCTGGAGGCCAAACGGGCAGAGCGCAAAGCTGTCAAAGGTCCTCTAAAACTGGGTGCACGAAAGCTGGACTGATGGGAATGCAAAGAGAGAGAGATTATGGTGAGGATGGAGAGGGAGGACCACAGTGATCAGACCCAGAGCCGTGGATGGGGGGTTGACATTCCATAAGTAAAGAACCAGAGATAAATGTTAGCAGTGCAGCAAATACTGTGAACAGTCACATCAATGGAGGTGGCTTGTTGGTTTAGCACAGGTAAAGGTGACATCTGCCCAGCGGGTAACTCTCAGCCTTTAAGGAACTGACACATGGCTGAAATCCAGTGCTTTGTTGGGGATGGAACATGTAAGAGCAGGAAAGAAAACCCAGAGACATGAAGCACTCCTTGCAGCAGAGACCTGATTTGATTAGACAAAAATGTTCCACTAAACATAACGCTGCATTTGTAAAGATGATGTATATAAAATCTGCATCTTGTGTTAAAATGACATGAAGAAACACATTTTTTTAATGGAGAAGTATATATAACAAAGTTTCAGAATTAAATGTATGTTTTTATTTGTACACACAAACAGTGGATATGAATGTTTTAGTTCAGCTGTCACTTGCTTACAGATTTAAGACTTAAAATCAACATGTGCATGCACTTGTGTATTTGTGTGGCCTAACAAAAGACATCATAGCAAGAAATTACAAATGTGTTGGGTTACTTTGCATATACAACAAGATGTTTACCAAACAACTACAACATTTTGCTGATTTCAGAACTGTAAATGAGAAATGTGCATTGCAGACACATGGAGCAGCTCGGTTGTGGGGAAACTTTCAGTTTAAACCTGTCACCTGGTTTCAATGGAAAATCAGTTTTGTTTACATGACATTTTCCTTCCTCTTAGAGGTGTAGGAAATCCTCTGAAGACCTTGTCTTGGATTGAACCCTGCACCACCTTGGAAATCTAATTTCCTGAAACATTTGAGAATCATTTTATAGGATTTGCTTTAGTCAGTGTAGGGTGGGATCTGGATAAAGCAGAATCTTCTTTTACTCTTTTATTGGTGCCTTTATTTAATTGTAGATCTGCTCAAGAAGACCCCTCAGAATATTACAAAAGTGGACCTGAAATGGCTCAGATGAGCAGACTTTCATCAACCTCCATATCTCTTGTCTGTGTTGGCTATAGTGTTGTTAGGTTTGGTGTTGGTCACAATAGAAAATACTGTATAGATAAGCCAACTGATACAATCAACAGCCATGTCCTGGTATGGGCTGGTCAGGTCAGGAACTATGCTGCAGTAGTCTAAATAACGCTGGAGGAATTGTTTCACAGGAAATCCAAATCATGTAGCATGTGAGCTATTCTAAAATAAAAATAAGAAATATGAATTTATGTTTTATTTATGTTTTAATTTATTCTTCTTTACATTAAATATCTCTGTTTCATGGTGTCGAGGGTTATTTACTGCTGCATCATCCAATACACTCATGGATGGTACATATTTTAAGTGTAAGACTCTGCTTGTACTATTGCCACTTGCCAATAAAATGCTGTGTGCAATTTAGTTAAAAATGTTAATTTATAATAGATAAAATCTTGCCTAATGCTTATCATAAGCAATTATTAGCTTATTAAGACTACAAAGAAGAGTAACTCTGCTGCTGGGCCTTAGCTACCACTACAGACAAGGTGGGTAGCATTGTTTAGTTTTTGGGAATGTGTGAGTTTTAATATTGACTTAATTCTCCAACCTCAATCAAAACAATATGTGGTGGCTTATAAAAATACCCATGAACTTAGATTCAGAGGAGATTATCTTTGACCAGCAGAGCAGTATACAGTAAGAATTAGTTTTTATAAAATGCTTCTGAAAAAGATTCACAGGCTTAAAAGGAAAGTTCCACAGAAGAATAATTACAATACAGTAATACCATTTCTTTTTGGGGCTAGTTTTCTTTTTTTCATATTTAGTACTTCTCCGTAACTAAGTGTATACAAACAAACTTGAAACACATTTGCACTAACACATCTTTTTTCTGATATTTAATATATACTAAATATAAAGTATAACAAACTATACTTTCACCACACGCTTTATGAAGCTAATTTGAAAATATGACATTGTAATTAATGTTTTTAAACCATTTTGCTGTATTTACCCCATACCTTGAATCTATTTAAATTACATTCACAGGTGTTACTTGTTTTCCACTGAGTTCAGACAAATTGGTTGAGAAGGACACTACACATGTTACAGTGTGTTATACACTAGGTTGCTAATGAAAGGAAGCAGACCTCCTACTACAGCAACTGAAACGTGCAGAGGAGCGGCTGCCATGCAAACCCCTGCTGTAACTCCTACAAGCATGGCAGTCCATGTTGCCTTAGCAATCTGTAAATGGAGAGAAAAGAGGTTTTGTTTTTCACTATTTGTGCTATGCCACAAATAATTTGCATTACTTCATCTCAACTTTGACCTAAATGAGAAAGTACATTTTGGCAGTGTCACTATGATTCATGTGAGCATTTTCTGATCTGATCCAAAGTTAGGGAAAAGCTACGGTGCTAGTTTAAAAAAGACAATGTGCTGTGTCAGTGATGGAGGTTTATCATTTTGCATAAAGTTGGACATGGGTTTATCACGTTACATTCATTTAGCAACAGAGATACTAGAGTTCAATGTCAAGGGAGAAAAAGAAAGTGAAATAGAAATAGAAATGACTCATTTGAGGGTGTGTGTGTGTGTGTGAGAGAGAGAGGGAGAGTGTCCCACCCTGTTAAAAAAGACCAGACCTCCTCCCTAGGTCACTTTACCCTCCCAGCCCTGAATATTTGCTGTAGTGACGCACTGTGGTTGGAATTGATGATGATGAAAATTGACAGTTCAGATACAATTGTCACAAATGTAATGTGGCAGCTTAACATTATGCTACTTCCACCTCAACCTTTGACAGACAATAGTCACTAGTTTGGTAAGACATATATATTAAGCAACATATTTTTTAAGGGTAGTTTCATATATATATATGTCTTCTTTTAGCGTGGAAAAGTCACATCACACTTAGGATAGATCCACTGTATGTACCTGTGAAGACTTCCATAGCGAAGCTTGAGGGCAAAGTCCTGGCAGTTAGTTGGAACTGTCCACTACCCACCATCGAAAGGGCGCTTTTCACAATTTGCATGGGTAACTTTTGTATAATTTGTTATTTATTTGCCGTTCATTGTTGCTGACCACATAATCTAGTTTTTCTTTCTTTACTTTCTCCTCAAAAAGCAACCCTGGAATATTATTTGTGAGTTGGAACAACAGTCTGAGGAAGATATAACTCACACAGAGTACATACACTGAAGGTTTGACTGTAGATTTCATTTTTTCCATGTAAAAAAGTTGAATGGGCTGGTTGGTTTATTTAACTACACAATCAAATCCTGGATGTATTTTGATACGTGAAGGTTCTTATTGGGACTGTAGACTGTCACATAATATTCACATTTTCTTTCCAGTAGTTTTTTTTCTGAAACTATTTTTGCCTTCACTGAAAGGTAAGAAATAATTGCTCAAATGCGTCTTTAGATCTACGATCACCTTCAGAACATAACTTGTCAAAGCAATCAAGCACCTCACACAGTTTATCTTTACGTACTGTTTGTCAGCAGGTTTTTGTAGTGCTTTATTTTAGTTCTGATGTGTCAACGCCTTGGTGAAGCTGAACTCTAGGTGCACATCCCAGGACTTTAAATTTAAAGTAAATAAGACAAGAAATGCAAGAATAAAAACACATAATATTTTCACTGGAAACAAAGGCTATCAACTTACAATCTATATGTGGAATTTTTAAATTTAAAAAGTAGTTAATTTAGTAACTACAAACTAGTTTGAGTAGTTATGTATGAGTTATGTGCAGTGACACATCATTTCTAATCTAATTATGTTCAATATATCATCAGTTCAATGAACACTAAATATTACTGTATTGGTAGTTTTTACTCAAAAAGAAACTACCATCAACATTCACACAAATTATTCTTTATTGAAAACATTTACAAACGTCAGAGGAGAACAAAATGGTAAAAGGTGATATTACATGGCTTTCCTTCAATCATATTAGCTTATTTTAACAGTGTAAAATATTACCTAACAATCACCATTTAAATTTGATTCAACCATTTGTTTTGATACAGTTTTAAACAGTATAAATATTGTAAATCTCATCCTTCAAAACCCAAACATACCTACAGTGATCTTCAAAACTTATTAACATTTAAATATATTTCATGTTGGCACCTTTGTTAGTGTTGTGCTTATCTTTGCCGTCTACAGAAATGTTAAGGTCTGCAAAAAGTAACCAGGGCCTTGATCCCAAACCAGCTTTGATTTATTTTTCAAACCAAACAAGGAATGAGGGACAGGTGGAGCTAGTGTTTTAATGTTAAAGTTAATTGCATGTAAATTTGGCAGTAATTTCAGATGAATGATGGGTTAAACTTCGCTGGTGATCTATTAATCAAGCCACTGAGCACTGGACCTGTTACTTCAATCACTGTGTGTTCTTGTTCTCTTTTTTGTTGCCTCCAAACAGCGCTCCTGCCAAAGCCACAATGCCCAGACCGACTGCTACAGCTATGCCTGCAGTCATGACTGTTTCTCCTGCCTTACGCACCTGCAGAGGGAAAGAAAGAGCTTGTGAGCAGGGATACAATAAGCACACATTCAAAACACCACTACACTTTTCACAAGTTTGTCACATATGAGAACGTTTTATGACCTTTTATATTATAATATAACTCACAGCAGAAATGTATCATCCATATTCACTAAATCTAAATCCTGCATGGGTCACATGCAAACTTTAAAAATTATGTACGCAGTCTACAAAAATAAAATAAACAACTCTGCATCATGTTTTATCCAAATATATTTGGTGAAGAGTGTGTTATATTTTAATTTTGATCAACTAGCACTGCAGCAGAGACGGTCTGCTTCTCACTATCTGTACATTTTTAAACTTAAACTACAAAAAACTAAACCACCATGTCCATGTTTAATAGCAGACCAAGATTTGTTTAATAGCAGACCAAGAGGCAGCTTTCTAAAACGATACTGAAAAGTTTTTCTGGGAACAGTAGCTTTACACTGCTTTACACACAGTGAACTGGGATTTCTCCTCTAACAGTTCAAAGTTCCTGCATGTCTCTGAGGGATTTATATTCCCCTTCATACTTTCATGATCCAGTCTGTACTATTGCACTGCAGTGATGACATATTCATATTTGCTTCTGCGGCATTTCTCTTTGGGAAAGACCAGGAGAGAAGTAGTGAGATAGATTTGTGTTTCTGATTCATGTTGGACCTTTTTGGTACAAATTCAGCTCTGTACACATCCTTGATTTTGGCTGCACCCTGTCAATGTCAACCTACCTGCCGGGACTCGGCCTTGCCATAGCGCAGCTCATTGACAAAGTGCTCACAGTTCCCCCTGAAGACACAGTACGGCAGCTCCTTGCCAACCAGCACACAGGCCTCCCTAACAATGATGCAAGCCTGACGAGGCTCATATTCGTTGTCCAAGTTGTTGTTGATTACCCATTTGTTGGTTCCTACCACATCCCACAGTTCCTCTTTCTTCACCAAAGCCTTCTCAGTTAGGACAGACATCATACTGTTGACACCCGCCCCCGGGACCTCAGCTACAAAAGGGAAGAAAAAGAGGGAAACGGGCATTGTTGTACTGGGTTTAAGAACTAAATAATGTAACTTATTCAGGTTTTGTTATTTTAAATAAATAATCAAAACTGATATTCTGGTCTGATGTGAATGTGGTCTGTCGGATAACAGTGCTTTATGTTCAGAGAAGAGTGGAGGAACTCACAGGGTGGTGCCAAGTGAACAACAAAGCCATCACCAACGTAAACAGCCCAGTGCTGATAAGAACCACGGTAGATTTCTATTAAATCCCCAGGCTCTGGTTTCTTGTCGTACTTGGTTGAGAGGACACAGAAAAAAAAAGACTGATGTACATTTGACCTGACTGACATAATCTGGGTTAAACAAAGATAAGATATGACTTTCAAAGTAAAGTAAATTAAAATATATAATGCTTACAGTAAACAATCCTATCTTTTCTACAACAGAAAAAACAACCAACCAAAACCACTCTTTTTTTTAAATATATATATATATATATATTGTTATTAGTGATAATTTTCTTACTAGAGTTGGGGCCATGCCTGCGTCTGTTTGGTCAGTGAACCTTGATCTGATTTGACTTTCAGCACCTGGAAGAACAAATCATTTTTAGTACAATAGCAGAATGTGACAGTCAAAATAAAACTTGGACTTAAAAAAGAAAGGTGCTGAAACACTTGTATTTAAACAGTTATATTATGTTACAGCATAATTAGTTAAATTATTAAGTACTGCAAAATAAGACATTTAAAAAGCCAAACTTCAACACGTTCACTTTTTTTAACATGTACTTGCAAGGTTATTAAATGTTGTATGTGTTGTTCAGTGAGGATACTATTTTTAACTTAATGTCTGTTTTTTCCATTGCTTGCTGAGTTTTGTTTCAGTTTCAGTCTGTGTCAGCGTTTTGGAGAAGACGGTGCAGAAGATGATGAAGTTTGCGGCGCACCACAAACTCCAGACTGTACCGCATTAAACAGAGATGTTTCTGTTATTATGTAAACAATGCAATGAACAGCAAAACCCGAATTATATAACCTTAATGAAGCTAGTGTTTATAGCAGGTATATACATGATAGTTTTAGTTAGATGTTCCTAATAAACTGAATGTTTTGCCTCATGTATGTGTACCATAAATAAAAGAAAACCTCTTAAATATTACCTATAATGCGTTTATGTTTGTTTCTTTGTTTGTTTGTTCTGGTACTTGTTGTCTAGCACCTGAGAGTTTCCCTATGTGCGTGCATTATGGTTTGATGGCTGCATTATTTCGAATAAATAATTTCACATGTAAATTGTAAATTTCAGTATCAGCCTGCTGGAATTTATGCAAAGACACCGCAGAATCAGCCTGTTTATTCTGTCTAGTGTGATATAAGTTCATATTTTTAACGTTTTGTCAATACAATAGGCGACGAACTAGTCTAAGCGAGAAAACAAAGTCATGTACGCAGTAGTTTTTTAGCTTGAAATGTACAGATGCATTTGACCATCGCCGGTTTTAGCTAAATTTTTATCAGCTATAAAACACTGAACCCTCACGAAATCGGTGCTCAGCTAACGTTTCAGTGTTTATGGCATCTTCTTACCTTCACCACCGCGTCCACGAGTCGCTTTTAATGTCAGAGACGACGCCGAAGCTCAGCTGTGACAGATCAGCTGGTTGTTGATCCTTTTAAACGGAGCCCGTGACCTTCACAATAAAAGCATCTACATCCACGTTGAAAACGAAAAGTTCATTTTCTACATCTCACAGCTAATATCATAATAACAATAATAATAATAATAATAATAATAATAATAATAATAATAATAATAATAATAAGTTCATAGTTTTTGTTTCATTCTCTAGTTTCATGTAGTATTTTGAATCCAGTTTTACTTTTTGTTTTATTCTTCTGTAGTATTTATTTTTAAACGTTAAACGTCATCTCTGTGCATCTGGCTTGTTCCAAACAATCGACTGTAACATTTGTTGCCACCCTTACATGACTAATAGTTTGTAATGTCTTGATGATCTTTGTTTCTTCTTTTTTTTGTCGCATAATCGAATTGGGAGACTGTGATACAGCTGCAGAACCAATGGTGTCACTTTGTAAAATGTTGCCAGCGTTTGTTGGTTACATTTCCTGGAAGTTGAGTCAAGGCAACTGGTTGGTGGGAAATGAAACCAACCTGCAGATTAAATTGCTGGTCTCCAACTTTCAGACTGAAGCTACTTTGATGAGCAGTGAAACGTTTTGACCTTCCAGATAACTTCACCTGCATAACTGAGAATCTTCACTTAGGGGAGAGTGGGGTGAGTTGTGCCAGTTTTTACTTAAAGTGACTTTAAAGCGAGGTCATGACAGTAATACTTACAACTAAAATATGTACATATATTTCAGCATGTGGTGCATCCCTGGGAACAATCACTTTGGATCTGAAATATAGTATTTAA
>JAUBNQ010000002.1:13477030-13499411 GCA_032353495.1 Ctenopoma kingsleyae | reverse complement strand
GGATGAGTAAAGTGGCTATCTCTTCAAAAATGTGTAGTCACATGACCAATTTCTTCTATGGATCCCTAGAAACAGGGAGTGGCACAACTTACCCACTGGCACAAATCACCCCACTCTCCCCTATACATTTACTCAAGCACTGTACTTAATTGCAATTTTGAGGTATTTGCACTTTTATGGAGTATTACCTTTTGAGGTTATGTTCATATTTACTCAACCACAGATCAGAGGGAAGTATTGTCTTTTTTACTCCACTACATTTATTTTGCACATTTAGTTACTAGTTACTTGCAGATAGTCAATACAAAAACATGAATTGACTAATAAATGTCCTTTTATGGACTAAGTATCTGCCAGTACATAGCAACCCACCTTTCCCAAAAGTCTGTGTTATTACAGATCTTAAGTTGTTTACAACACAAATGTGAAATGAGTTCACAGTAAATATTTTCTCATTTTAAAAAGTTTAGATTCACTGATGTGCAGCCGACAACATTGGTTTTTTTATTGCTAATAATAATAATAATAAAAGGTCAGTTTCTAAAGAAAAAAATGAAATGAATGGAGTTTTTGACATTGTTCTCTCCCTGAATCTGTACATAAACTTATGGCTTAAACATTTTAGATTTCTGGAGTAGCATTATGAGGTATATGAGTACTAGATTCGAACACCAATTACAGCATCAAGTTCAATATTATTTAAAATACACAGTTTTCATAGTGAGGCAATGTTACATTTGTAAATTTCAGAGCATGCTCTTACTACTTTAACTTGAATAAAAAACAAAGTTGAGTAAAAGTTATATTACTTCCACAGTACTCTGCATATGGTACTGTATAGGATAGTTCTTGAACTTTGTGAGGTATCTGTGCCTTATTATAGAGATAAGCTAATTGTAAACAAACTTTTTTTTGTATTGCGCGTACAGTATCAAATGTACTTGAATATAAAATGTATCCATTTGGTAATTGTAAACATTATATTACTTTTTAAGAGTAATAATGTAATATAATGTATAATTTACTTTTATTATATAATGGAAGAGGTCAGTTATGCCCTCTCCAATATGGCGGCGAAGTGGCCAATGGGGTGTCTACGTGTATTATGTCACTACCAGACACCACTAGATATCTATTTTCTTTGTTTTAATGTCACTTTCTTTTTTTAGATTTTTGGCATGACTGAGATAACGGTGTGTAAAAGTCTCCAGGTTGTGATGGTTTGACAGGGGAGTTTTATAAAACATTTAGTACAGAATTTACCCCATTTTTGTTGTTCATCTTTGAAAAATAAATTAAATATAATTAATTACCTATGTCATACAATCAGAGCCTAAAAACCTTTCTCCTAAAACTAAACCAATTATGTTTGGAGAAATAGAGACCCATTGGCCTTTTGAACAATGAGAGATCTGTGAGAGACCAGTAGGTGTCGCCACTGACGTCACCCGTCTGTGTCGCTTTACTTGTTTTAGTACCGAAGAAGAAGTCCCAACTTCCGGCTTTGGAGCGCCCTTTCGTTGTGATCTAGTCTTGAATTTGGAAAGAGAAAGCAACAAAAAGCTGTTTTAAGATTCACGTAGAAGCTCCGAAGCCCAGAGCTGGGTTTGATGTGACGTTTTGTTATTAAAAGACTAAGAGATGTCTGTAGTGTTTGACGGGAGTCCGCTGAAAGCGATGCAGAGCTCACACACTCACACCCCGCAGACTGCCCTGAGGTGAGTGGAGGTGGAGAAACTGACAGAACCACCACATTTAGTTTAATACATGTTCTTTCTTTTGATTTTGTGTTAGCTGTACAAACAGTATTGGGTCTGACGTGTATACATCTTATATATATATAGAGAGAGAGAGAGAGCCACATTGAAAGTGGTTAACAATACACGACAGGGTTACACTGAGTAACGTTACTTTTCAGTTTACCCATATACTCTATTAAATGATAAAGATATCAGCATTTATTATAATGATCAGTTTATTGTTTTATTTATTTATCAACCAAAAAGACATTTTGGTTGTAGCTTTTCAAATGCGAATATTTAACACTTTTTTGACATAAAGATTACTTTATTTTAAAAGTAATCTTTATTTGCCGGCTGCATAGTTATGATTGTCAGCTTTCATTATTTCTCAAAAGAAAAAAAAAAGGGAGAGGCATAATTATTAATAATGAAAATAGTTTTTAGTTGCTGCCTTTTTTTGGCCACTCAAATATTTAAATGTATATTATGTCAGAAAATAGTGCAACATACCCCCACCACCTTCCAGACCTCAGAGTTACATCCTTAAATTGCTTTCTTTGTCCAAAAAACGGTTAAAACTTAGTATCCAAACATATTAGGTTTACAAAGACATAAAACAGGGATCAGTCACCAGATTATTGAGATTTTGATTTCTTTTCATTGACTAACTGATTCATCAATTAATACATTTTCCACTGTTGTCCTTTAGTACTCAGGAACTGTCCCAGGAGATTAAGTCCTTCATAAGTGGAGCTGACACTGTTCAGGGCCGGAAGCTCAGTGTCCGGGAACACGCCCGCTGTGCTGTGCGGCTGCTGCGCTCGGTCCCGGCCTGTCGAGGGGCAGTGCTGGAGCATCTCAGGGGCGTGTACGATGAGCACGTCTCCGCCTTCCTGCACAACCTGGAGACAGAGGGAGATGCCAGTTCTGGGGTCAGCTCCAACCTGGAGGACATCATACAGGTGTGAAGATGCATGGAGAAACACTCATATACACACTTATGAACTAAATATTGAAAATCATAAACTGATGCAAATATTATGGTTAATATAGTTTAGAACACTACAGGGCATTTTCATTAAGTTGTCACAGATTAGTATTTTATAGTCAGTTAATCAATGATTTACAGAAGCTAATTTGTGCAGTCCTTGTATTTTGTGCCTTGAATAATAACTAAATAAAAACATTTGGCTTTTCTTCCATCTGGCGATCCGGTTCTGAAAAGGCATTAAGATGAAGAGATAAATTTGGGATTGCATTCCTGAATAGCTGAAATGTACATAGCCCCTTATTGGAATGTATCCATATCAGTTTTACAGCCTGTGTTGAGTCTTTGTACCAGGCATTCATAAATATATGACAGTGGTCAAGAAGCATCCCAGCGACTGGTCTTAATTATTTCTGTTTGTCTTTAGGAGGTACATGGTGTGCTGTCAGAGTTCATCCGCCTCAACCCCCGAGCCTGGGCTCCTCTTGTATCTGCTTGGGCTGTAGACTTGTTGGGCCAGTTGAGCAGCAAGCATGCTGGGCGCAGGGTGGCCCCCCATTCATCTAGCCTGAATGAGCTGCTTCAGCTCTGGATGTCTTGTGCTGCTACTCGGTCCCTGATGGAAGCCTACTCCCAGTGTTTGGCTGCCATGCTGGCCTGGTGTCCTGATGCCTGTGTGGATGCGCTGTTAGATACCTCGGTACAGCACTCCCCACATTTTGACTGGGTGGTGGCTCACATTGGCTCTGCCTTTCCTGGAACTATCATCAGCCGGGTTTTGGCATGTGGACTCAAGGACTTCTGCTCTCATGGTGCTAAAGACCAGGGGTTACTGTTAATGGGAGTGGATAAAGGCAACAGAGTACCAAAGATTGGGTCAGTAGTGGGAATTCTGGGACACCTTGCAGGGCACCACTCAGACAGCATCAGGAAGGAGCTGCTGAGGATGTTCCAGGAAAGCCTGACTCCATCAAGTCCTCTATCTCCCACTTCATCCTCAACATCTTGGGAGAGTTCACCTCAGCTCCGTCGGGCTGCAGTACCATTTCTGCTGCAGCTGGCTGCAATGTCTCCCAACCTCTTTGGTGCTGTCTCTGCAGAGCTGGTTGAGCTCTTACGTCCGCCTGTCCTGCTCCAGCTGCAGGCCTTGCTACAGGGCCTCCCCAGAGAGGAACTGGACAACATGCTGGGGTTGGCAGTTCACCTTATTAGCCAGAGCCCATCCGGAGGGGCCCGGGTCCTCCGTTTTCTTGCAGACACAGCAACCCCAGCCTCAGTCATCATCTCTGGCCCTACACCTTCACCTCATGAAGGAGTCAGAGAAGGTTGTGACCGCCTCCTTCAGATGCTTCTTCTTCATCTCCATAAACTAGTCTTCAACCGCTCAGATGGAGTTGACGGTAACCCTCATCATTCTGCTTCCTCTCAACCCCAGAGGATCATACCATTCCTGGAAGAGCTGCAGTCTCACATTGGTGAACTCTGTGCTGAGACATTACGACTAGAGAGGAAGCGTCACCTCTGGCTGCACCAGCTGCTGTGTCTGCTGTCTGTTTATGGTGGTCCCAGTGTGGCCACTGAGGCCCTCTGCCAGCTACTTACCCAGGCCCACAATCCAGAGGAGTTGGCTCTGGCCTGGCAGCTCCACACCATGCTCTCCTCCTGCATGGCTGGGCTCATTCCTGCCGCTGTAGCTCGCTGTGTGGCCCAGATACATACACACACACTAGGACCACGGCAGCTGAGGCAGCTGCTGCTTAACCTAGCTGCAGCCATCCAGAGTCGGGACGAAGAGAGAAGAGGAGCAGCAGGCACTCAGTCCTCCATGGCTATCCAGGTGGGCTCAGCGGTCTCAGGACACCTCCATGATTTTTGCCCCCTTCTTCTCCACGGTGATCCAGCTGTATCTCACGCCGCGGTACGCCTCCTGTCCTGTAGCCCGCTGCCTCGCACCTCCACCCCAGCACACCTGCTGCTGCTCTCGCGTGCTGCTGTTACTCATTTTTTTCTGGCGCTACGAAGGAGAGGAGAAGGGGGAAAGGTGGGGAGAGATGGGGGACAGGCAGGTGAGACAGTGAACTGTTCGGTCCTGCTCCTGTCCCGTTTTGCAGCATACTCTCCCCTCACTCTTAAGGCGGTACTTCAACAGCTGGTTGAGGGAGCTCTACATAAAGGTAACACTGACCTTTTTGGAGGGCAGATTGCAGATATGTCCGGTGCTCCTTTACCTTCCCCCTCTGTGTCCCCTGACCTTGGAGCCTCCCTCCTTCATATCAACTGTCGATTTGGTACCACTGTCAACTTTTCTGGCAGTGTGTGGTCTGTATTTCATGCCGGCGTGATTGGCAAGGGGCTAAAGGTCCGCACTGCCACACAGCTCCCTGATCCATCTGGAATCATCCAGGTGAGTTGGACAAATGTACTACAATAGCTCAGAACAGAAGTGATATTTCTATATATAGTAGGTCATTAATTTACGCACTGTTTTTAATGCATATTTGTATGCACATATTTCGCTGGGAGAAAATAATGTTATTGTATCATTGTGGGTGGCGCACCCAAGAAAATTATTTTATTTCAACACCTTGAAATGCAAAAAAGCCTGAAAATGTATTATTATAATTATGTGTCCCCATCACTTCCTTCTCTCTTTAGAACATCCAGACTCTGGTTAATGTCATAGTACAGTGTTGCAGCTCCTCTGGTCTCAACGGCTCTCGACCTCCATCTGACCCTGATGAACCACTGCCCATCAATGCTGAAGCAGCTAAGGTTGTTGCAGTTACACTGGTGGAAAACGTCTGCCCGGATGTAGCCAATGGGGAGCTGTCCTGGCCCCCAGAAGAGCATGCCCGCACGACAGTGGAGCGAGACATCCACATACGACGTTGCTTTGAGGCCCACCCAGTGCTCTTTCCTCTGCTTCACGTGGTGGCAGCCGGACGTCCGGCCCTCTGCTACTGCTCAGCTGTTCTTAGAGGCCTCCTGGCCACTCTCCTGGCCCACTGGGAGGCATCCCGCGAAGCATCATCCACAGACTCCCCATGGCATCTCCAGGCCTCCTGCCTCCTGGTGTCCTGCATGGGAGAGGGTCAACTCTTACCTCCTGTGTTGGCCAATGTCCATGAAGCATTCCCCCACCTCACTCCCTTTGAGGTGAGGCTGCTGCTCCTGGCTGTGTGGGAGTATGTGAGGGGCAATGGACCTATGCCTCAGAAGTTTGTTTTCAGCTCAGAGAAGGGCCTGTTCTGCAGGGATTTCTCACGTGATGGTGATGTGGCAAGATACGTGGCACCGATTCACAGTGTCCTGCATAAAAACATTGACAGACTGGGACATTTGTGCTGGCGGTTCCAGCTCTAAAAGGTCGCGGGGTGCAAACTGTGAGGAGCAGGTGATAGAATGAACAGAAACAGCACAATAGATGGATGGAATACAGTGTTACATTGCTTTAAGTGTGGACTGAAAATGTATCACTATACTTTTTTTCATATAGTATAGTGTATTTGAGTGTGTGTAGTTTTTCTACCATTTTTAGTCTTGAAATGTTTCTAACTAGTTTCTGTGAGAATGAGAAGAGGACAAGAGAAATGGCACACAGGTACATTATTTTAATACAGTTATCAATTAATGACCTTGCTCCACACAAAATACAGCTTTAATGTGTCATTTAAGGTAGAAGACACAACCTAACTCTGCTAAATCCTTTATAGGCTGATTTATCTGATGTTTTCATGATCTAGCTACAAACATGTCTGGCATCTCTTGTTTTATGTGCACTTGTTAGTTCAATCACTTTACAAAATAAACCTTCATTTTGGTCCTTGAATGTATCTTGTTCTTTACATACTGTAAATGCTTAAAGTCAGTGGTTTCCAGACTTTTTATTTGTGATTCATTAATACAAAACAGGAAATCACAGAGAAGTGGTTCATATTTAGAGACTTGGAGAGTTTTATTTTAATACATTTAGAGGCCTTGGGAGGTAAAACTAGCAAGAGAATATTCTGAAGAATAAGATATATATAATATTTGTTGTTGATGCTGATTTTACTTGAATACACTGATAATCTTCTCTTTACAACTTGTGGGCATCCTGACCTAAGGTTGTAAACTACTAAATGTGGTTGGACAGAATAATGGAAACGCCTCAACATATTATCCCTGTCCTTGTTTGTATTCAGGGCTGCAAATGTTTTTACTTGTGATACTTTGAAACAATAAAATATATGTATATGTAGGCCTACCCATACTAGTACAGTGCTACCTAATATATTTTTTAGATTTTAGATGCTTATTATTTTAGTCTTTAGTATTATACTTATAGTATTATATTTATTATCAATCAATCAATACGTTTATTTCACTTGGTCAATTTTTTCATTTTTTTTAAAAGTATCATCATTAATCCACAAACACAATTACATTACATGCAGTCTATAAGTGAAAAGGGGAGCAGGAAGAAGATAATTTTGGGTCTGTTCTATGCTGTATTGTACGGTACTAGTCCGATGGTGAGTTAATGCATAGACATTTCATTCTTTTGTGCACTAACTAGTGTATGTTCTGAATGACAAGAAAGTAGCTTTTCTATTACAGGTTGTGGCCTAAGTGCAGCAGATCAACTGAGGTTTTTTTTAATCTCTAATTGAAAGATTTAGATGCCTGAAGATCCAGTATTTTACAAAATTAAATAGGGATAAATCAGAAGAAGTCAAAAATAAACAGCTTTGTTTGACAAAATAAATCATCTTGAGATCCCATGAGGGAAGCCAACTAAGGCTGGACGTTTATCATAAAAATGTATCATATTACTTTTGCATTTAGTCATTTTTAAGCAAACTACACTTACAAAAAAGAAGTATATTCAAGTATACTTAGTATACTTTTTAAACTAAAAATAATCAAGTGTCCTTTTTGTTTACTTTTTAAATCCTTTTATAGATATACTAGACAAAATTACATTTAAGTGTACTTTAAGTATAATAAGAAGTATACAGAAAAGTACATTTGACCTATATTTGGACTTATGCTTAAAGTACACTAATTATGAAAGAGATTGTTTGAAATTATAATTATAATTATATTATATTATATGAAATATTGAAAGTATGCCTATATGAAAACAGCGACCCTTTAGGCAAAGCAGTGCCGGGCTGTTGCTTTGAGTTGCATTAGACTGTGTACTTGTTTCCACTGCTTCTACGCTGCACTGGATGGAAAAGAAACTACAGTACTGTAGTTCAAACTGTGGGATAAATTGTTAAATCCGGGACAAGTGTGTGGACTTCCCTGACTGGAGCTTGGAGATGACGTGTCCGTGCCTGAGAGGATAAATAATCGGTCCACATGCATCCTACTTTAACAGGACAGAAACATAACACCGTGGTTACGTAAAAAAAAATCTTCAAACTAGAGGTAGTAATCTGGATTTTTTTTTTATTGTATATCTATCTAATTTATTACTATTATTCTTTTGTCTGATTATTTTAGTCAGTTGTTGCGAATCTTACTTTTTTACGATCTTTGTTGCAGAGTGAAATGGGCGGAGTCTAGCAGGGGCATAATCAAGATGGCCACCTTCACCGAAAGGTAAGACAAAGCAGTTCCGCTGTTTCGTCGTAAATATATCATTTATTTTAAATATTATAAGGACGTGAAAGCCTAAAGATTATTGCTTCGTGTATACACTTGGTAAACCTGTAAACAAACGTGCTGATTTGTTTACCGGCCTCCAGGGAAAAATCATAGCGGAAAAGTCGAGATCCCTCCAATTGAATTAACGTTAGCGGTTTGACAGGCAGCCTGTGCCGCTGTTAGCAAGTTTAGCTCAATATTCTGATCCGAATAGGTAATTAAATGACCGCTATCAGGTTGTCCGGCGTTAGTCCATCTGTAAAACACTCATATAACGTTACTAGCAGTGTCACGTTATTTATTCGTGCTTTCTTCTATGGTATTTGTCCATAACTAATTCCGAGAGCGAATTTAGCTAGCCCACGTTAGCTCGTACGTTAGCTAATACAGACTCTTGGCATCGTTTCAAGCTCATCACATCACTCGGCTTTGGGCTCAACATAAGTCTCTACATGAGTCTCATGGTCTTACATGAATGACGGGATTCTGGATACTGTTTTAAATGGGAATATATGCATATCGAATATGTGCAGCAGTGAAATGTTTGAACTGACTGTGATTTTAAAGCGCTAGTTTTCAATGTTGAGGCCACATTTTACCACCACAGAGAGACCAAAGTCCGGGTGTGTGACTGTGTCGCTGTGTTTTGTATAATCTAAACAGTAGTTCTGGGGTCTTGAGTAACCAAGTGTGTGTGTATGTGAGTGAAGGAATTATAAAGGTGGCCGGTATCCTGAAGTTTAGGTTGTATCCTGTTTTCTTTGTAGGATGGCGCCTGTCTTGGTGCTCTGGCTGGCTGTGTACCTCAGTGGGACGTGGGCTGTGGACAAGGGCAACTTCAAGACCTGCGATCAGAGTACCTTCTGCAAGTGAGTGCAAGATAACAAAGTAATGCATCTACTAAGTGTTGCCAAAGAAAAACACACAGTTACTGATTTATAACTCACATCCCCTCCTGGATTTAAAACTTCAACAGGCGTCAGCGAGCGTTGAAGCCTGGTGAGTCTCCCTATCGAGCCCTGCTGGAGACTTTGGAGCTGACCAACACCAGACTCACCCTGCAGCTCATCAATGACAACAATAAAGTAAGTCTCACATAAACATTCACACAGGTGAAAGATTGATTACTGGTGGGATATGGAACTTCTAACAGTCTCCCCATTATTGTACCGCAACTGAACATTTTTAAACTATTAATTGAATTTATAAATTTTGCCTTGCTGAAAGTTAGGTTTATTTCCCAGATTAACTGCTTTGTTTGCTGATATTTAGTGAAATTTGACATGCTTTTATCAAAGCACAAGTTTCAAAATGCCTGATATGGCAAAGTGCTGCTGTAGTGTCCATGAGATGATACTGAAATTCCTCTGAACCTCCTTCTGTACTGGTTCTCTTATATCCCACGCCACACACCTCCCTTTCTCACCCCCTCTCTCTGTCTTTCTGTATCAGGTGCGTCTGCTGCTTGAGCTCTACCGCCTCCAGGGAAACATAACAAGGGTGAAGATTAATGAGCTGAAGCCACTGAAGCCTCGCTATGAGGTCCCAGACGTGCTCATCAGGGAGCCACCTACAGAGCCGTAAGTCTCACAGGTGTTTTACTGACTGTGTAGTGTGGGTGCGAGGCGGTTTTGATGTTACAGAGCCAAAATGAAAAGGCAAAATTTACTAGTCCTGCCCTTGTCAATTATATTTTTATTTTTATTTTAAGAGGTAAAACAAATCAAACAAAACAAAAAAAGGTAATCTCAGATGGTTTAACAGTGGAATAATCCCTATTTTGCTGTGGATAACAATACATGTTTTGATTTAGTAGGAAAATTAACAAAATAATTTAAATATTGATAAAGATAACATAGTATAGCATCTGGACATATTACAGTAAGAAAAACTATGAAAAGTCCAAAGGTTTTCTATGAAAAACACCTATTAAGTAAACAAATGCCTCAAAGAAAGGTGTGAATTAGGTAGCACATAACAGATAAAGAACATATCAAGAAAATTGTATCTGACTGTAAATACAAAGAAACAAAACTTCCATGTTCTGCTGTAGTGAGATCCATGTACTCATTGTGCAGAATGTGGCTGTAATGGAGGCAGGAATGTGAGAAGTGAAACTTTGAATAGAAATTCTTTATAGTGAAACAAAGAACCTCCTTATAAAGAACTAACCTTTGTAGATAATTGCTTTCTGGCTTTATCTTGCTCTCATTTCAGCTTACAACCTTGAAGGTTTTATTCTTCACTAGGATTTAATCTGGGAAGCCTACTTCAGTTTTAGAGCACACAGATGCTGTAAAGATACCAGAAAATAAAAGGCTGGTCTAATTGAGTTCTTTGGTTTTTGTCCTCAGTTTTCTCTATCAAAACTAACTCCTCTCCTGACCTTCACTTCTCTCTCCTTCCTCTCTCTGCCTCAGCCTGTCTCTTTTGTCTCAGGATGAGAACGGGGTGGTGCTGTCCCTGGGTGCTGAGTCTCAGAGAGTCATTGTTAGTGCCCGTCCCTTCCGACTGGACATCATGGAAGGACATGATGTGGTGATGTCGCTTAACTCGCGCGGCCTGCTCACTTTTGAGCACCTGAGGATGCGCAAGGACACGTGAGAAACCACGCATGCACACACATATACAAATATCAGCCCTCTCTTTTAATCCACGTCCTCTCTCAGTGGATGATTTCTGTTTTTGTTCCCATGAAATGGTTTGTTTTTTTGAGTATTGTCTCTGACTCGTTGTTCTGTCCTCTTCTCCCTATCATCCTAGTTTCTCCTATAAAGTAACTAGCACAGTGGCTAGCGTGTGGGATAATATCAAGAGGGTATTCTCTAGGTAAAGATCCTTAAGCTTTGTTAGTGTGTATTCTGTTCCTTGTGCTAATGCTGCCAATAGTGACATAAAATGTAGGGAATCCCATCACACCACATACTGTGTTTGCCCCCAAATAAATGTGAGTGAGAGAGGGGTGAGTGTGTGCATGTTGGTGTTTGATTTGACGCAGAACTAAGCGACCTGTTGTAAACCTTGAATTTCTGAAGGATCATTTAAACAATGATGGAAACTAAGGATGTTAATTTGTTTTTCCATTTTATTTCATTAAACAAAAGAAAATAACTAATTATCCTGATCATCAAAAAACATCAGTTCACTGGGAGATTATGCTGTAGGTCCAGCAGAGAATTTACTGTTTGCCACTTCCAAACCAAATCATGCACCTCTGATGTCTCCAGCTGCTTGTCTGATAAAATGATCTAACACTGCAGTAGCACGACTGCCTACGTTTCTCAACCAGTTAATGTTGACTGGAAGTATTTGTTACGCTTGTCCAGTTTAGGGTGAGAAATGGCTTCAGTAGTCAAAGAACAACAATGGTGCCGACTGAGCATTTCTATCTTCACTCAGATGTAGCCTGTGTCACACCAGATAGTTTTTGCCCTATTTTTATACATTTCTGCCCTTTTCCCAAACTTGACTGCAACATCTCTCTTTGTGGTTATGCTTTAATTTTGTATTTTTGTTTGTTCTTGGTGTGTTTTCCTTAATTTGGAGAAATCCAAACCTTAAAAACACACTTTTGTCACCACTGCCTCTCACTGCAGAACGTGCTCTTCCATGAATGCCTAAGACTACATAATGTTTTTGCAGTTTAAGCCTATGTGAAGGGGTCTTTGGTGCTACACCAGGGATTACACCTTGGTTTATGGAGATCCACTGGGTATCAGACGGTCCTTTTTTTTTAAAGAGCTTTGTAGGTACAGTATTACATGTTGCAGCCTCTAGAGCTCCTGTCCCATGATGCCTAGCTTGAAATAGCCACAAGGCAGGGAGTTGCTCAGTCCCCTTTGTCATTACAGTCACTGTGTACTTGTTAGTTGTCAGTGTGGATTCAGGGGCCAATTACCAACCCCCTCCCTGTTTGTATGTTCTTTTATTTTTATCATAGTTTATTTATAATCCCATATATTGTTAGTCACTACTAGATTGTTTGACTTTGTCAAAGTGGCACATATTTATTTTTGCCATATCCCCTCCTTACCCTTCCCTTCAATCTTAATGGAGCAGTCAGGCAGAGCCAGAGGCCGAGAAGAAAGAGGAGGCTGATCCGGCAAACCAGGCCGAGGTATTACAAACTGAAATATACTTTCTTTTTCTCTTCCCCTCTTTTATTTTAAAATTCAATTCAATTTCTACAACATATCTTACGCTTGTGTTTCTCCCTGTTTGCCTGGCAGACAGCAAAAGAAGAGGAAGAGAAAGTAGAAGATGGGATGTGGGAGGAAACGTTTAAATCGCACTCGGATAGTAAACCTAATGGTAAGTCCTGTGGTTACAGTGATTTTAGCTTAATTTCCAGTGCCATAATATCTGCATATGGTAGTGAGGGAGTGTTGGTGAAGAAGATAACAAGCTGTTTTCACATATGCACTGGAACCCTGAACTACTCTAGACTTTACCTGGCTGAGCTGTGTGTGAGAACGCAAATGTCTGAATCAGCTTGGAGATTACTCAGACTTTATCCTGTGAGCCCCCTAGTACAACATCCGTGTATGTGTATGTACAGCTGGTAATTGTCTGAAGATTTACCGTGAGCGAGTGGGCGTTCTCATTCAATTGATCTTCTCAGCATACCTGAAAATATGGGAAACTACAAACTGGGGTTATATACATAACCTCTTGTTTCTTTGAGATACGTTTTCCTTATGTGTGAACGCACAACTCTGCAATGTCCAGACCTGATACTTCAGACATAGTTCAATGCATATGTGAAAATGGCTAAGGTGTCTCCAGCTCTAAAATCATTGACTGTTATTTTGTGAATAAAAATCACTCTTAAATATTTGTCTTCTGACTGATGATTTTTCTTGATCCCCAGGTCCATCTGCTGTTAGTTTAGACTTTTCATTGCCGGGGGTGGAGCACGTTTATGGTATCCCAGAGCATGCAGACACCCTCAGGCTCAAAACAACAGAGTGAGTGGCGACAGGAAGCATCATGTATTTGTTAGAATTCACACTGAGACTGAATTTCATATTAAGCTGGTATGCTTGTGTTCCAGTAATGGAGATCCGTATCGGCTCTATAACCTGGATGTGTTCCAGTATGAGCTGTATAACCCTATGGCACTGTATGGGGCTGTGCCAGTGATGCTAGCTCACAATGCCCAGCGGACCACAGGCATCTTCTGGTTCAATGCTGCTGAAACCTGGGTGGACATCAGCTCCAACACAGCTGGAAAGGTTTGTCTTTTCTGTTGTAGAAACCTTTTTCTTTTTAAGTAGTTGGTTTCACTTTTGGTTCCTTGGTCATAGTTTGACAGTACAAAACCACAGTACCTGCTCTCTCTTCAGACGGTGTTTGGCAAAATGTTGGATTATGTTCAGGGCTCCAGTGAGACACCACAGACAGATGTGCGTTGGATTTCTGAAAGTGGCATCATCGATGTCTTCATTATGCTTGGACCAACACCCAAAGATGTCTTCTCTCAGTATGCATCCCTTACAGGTAGGAATACGAATGACTGACCACAGTAGCGCCTCTTAAGCTCTGGGTTCACTGAGCCTTTCACTGTGCTCTCCTTTCTATAGTATACATCTTTAACATATTTGTCAGTCAAGATAAAGTCTGAACATGTGTAACTGCCAGAAACTGTGTGTGGTCTAATTTAAAAAATTAGGCACCCAGTCCTTCCCTCCTTTGGCTTCTCTGGGCTACCATCAGTGCCGCTGGAACTACAACGACCAGGAAGATGTTCAGTCAGTGGATGCGGGCTTTGACGAGCAGGACATCCCATATGACTTCATCTGGCTTGACATTGAGCATGCAGATGGGAAGCGCTACTTCACCTGGGATCCACACAAGTTTCCGACACCAAAGGAAATGCTGCAGGGTCTCATGGACAAGAGACGCAAGGTACAGATTATAAATAATCCAGCAAACAACAACCATGGGTTTTCTGACCCGCAGTTCCCCTTTGTCTATTGTGCTGTTTCACTTGAAACCTCAGTAAATTACCTTACATATCAAGACTTTCTGCTCAATTTCCTTTTTACACTATTTTATAGATGGTGGCCATTGTGGACCCTCATATCAAAATAGACAGCAACTACAAGATCCATAACGAAATCCGGTCTCGGGGTTTCTATGTCAAAAATAAAGATGGTGGAGACTATGAGGGTTGGTGCTGGCCTGGTAAGAGAATGTTATTCACCTGACAGTGCACAGAAAATGCATTTTAAAATGGTTTATAAACTGGATCATCACTGAGACACATACTTAGTAAATCACATTCATTAAAGCACATTGTCATTGTGTCTCATGCATATTCCTTCCTCTTTCTCCTGGATGGATAATGTCCTTCAGGAAGTGCCGGCTATCCAGACTTCACCCGTACAGACATGAGGGCCTGGTGGGCCAGCATGTTTGCCTACGATCAGTATGAGGTAAAGCTTGAAGACTTGACTTGAAGTCATTAATCTGCAGTAATCTGGGCCATTGGACAGGAGATGCCATTCATTCAGAATTTTTGAAAACTGAAAAGATTTTTAATTTTAATTTCTGACTCTATTCACAAGCATAAAATTGAACTTTTAGCCTGAAGACTAACCTCTCTCCATTCTCCAGGGTTCCATGGAGAACCTGTATACATGGAACGACATGAATGAGCCATCAGTCTTCAATGGGCCAGAGGTCACAATGCACAAGGATGCAACTCACGGAGCCTGGGAGCATCGCGACGTGCACAACCTTTATGGTTTCTATGTGGTGAGTAAGAAAGTTGAACCTCTCTGTTAAACATTTCCTGAGGTCTGGATTATTTAGACTTTGCTCTTCATTCTCTTCGTGTTTTTCACTTTCGAATTCCTTTAACTAACAATTTTGGCAACTTTGGACAGATGAAAAGGTCACACACACACACTAACAGTATATTGATCAACTTGATTTGACACTGCAAGTTACAGTTCAGATGTTTTCAGTTTGCTCTTTCCTTGGCAGTAGTCATGAAGTTGTTAGAAATTCCTACTTAAGTTTGGACAGGTGGAAAATGTATCACTAAATATACTTTCCCTTGACCTTCTGCTTTTCCAGCATTGGGAATAACGATTTTAAAATTATTTTTAGTCGTATGATCACACTATTATGGTTCGGTGCATTGCTTTGAAAGAAAAGTTCCACAAATCTCATGATCTGGGAGAAAACGGTACCTCATCTACCTTACTGATTATCATGTGTACAACCTGCAGCAAATGGCAACAGCGGACGGTCTAGTCCAGAGGTCAGGAGGAACAGAGCGACCATTTGTCCTGACCAGAGCCTTCTTTGCTGGGTCACAGCGCTACGGTTAGCCCTTCACTGCTTTTACTTTTCATTAATACTATAAAACAAAGCCATTAAAATGTAACAAAAGATTGTCACTGCTGGGTCTGTGCTACAAACCTCTTATTTTAGCCTGTTTGAGCATTTATACATGGAGTGTTTCCATGTTTTTGTGTTTGCAGGGGCTGTGTGGACAGGAGATAATGCTGCTGAGTGGGACCATCTGAAAATCTCTATCCCCATGTGTCTGAGCCTTGGCCTGGTTGGAATATCTTTCTGTGGTGGTGAGTATTAGTAGATATTATACTTTTTATTTGTCATTCACACCATACTGTACTTCTGTGCATGTAGTGCAGTGGTTGTAATGGTTGTTTTTGGTTATGTTTTTGTTAAAACTATGAATTTTATTAGTAAGTAGTAGATGGATACAAGTTTAGCTGTGAAAATGGAAATTATACCTTCACTTACCTATATAAAAGATACAATCGTATCAATGAATAACTGAATATTTAAGTAGCTGTTTGGAGTCTAGTAAGTTTTGTTTCCAACAAGTTCAAGCTTTTCCAGGTTTAAAAATTATGTTCATAATTAGGTGTAATAAAAATTGATATTGAATTGTTTGTTTACTAGAAATAATAGTGAAACAAGACTGTGAGACATAAAACACGGGATAAAATGTGTTCGTTTGAATTGACTCTGGCAAAGACCTCCAAGGGTGTTTGTTAATGTAGTCATGAAAATGTACACAGATAAAGTGCATGAGGTGTTACCATGGTGATGGCACAGTTTCCCTAGATAATCTAGCTGCAGTTATATTATTTAACAGTTATGCTTCAGAGTAAGAGACTCGTATTCACGATTAGATCACGTGTGACATGCTGAGCTATGAGCCGCCCAAACTTGACTAACATTCACCTCCTCCGTCTCATAGCTGATGTTGGTGGTTTCTTCAAGTCCCCGAGCACTGAGCTGCTGGTGCGTTGGTACCAGACGGGGGCATACCAGCCATTCTTCAGGGCTCATGCCCACCTGGACACACCTCGCCGTGAGCCCTGGCTGTTTGGTCCAGAAAACACAGCACTGATTCGTGAAGCAGTTCGCCAGCGATACACCCTCCTGCCCTACTGGTACCAGCAGTTCTACCAGGCTCACCGCACTGGACAGCCTGTCATGAGGTGAGCACAGAGCAGGGAGGATTGTTTGTAGACACGGCTTTTCATTTTGAAGTAGCTTTACATGTCCAACTACAAAACTTAAATATCTCATGTTTCACCCTGTACTAATATAATTTGAAATAGAGAAACTGTGGCTTGTCCTTGATTAGAATTTCCACAGATCTCAGTCATAAGAAAGCATGAAAACAAGTGTATTAACAGTTTCATGTAATTTCATGTTTCAGCTAATACATGTATTATAATGTGAATTTACTTCCAGTGTTGATATTGTGCAACATGTAAGTTTTCACCCCAAAGAGTAATTTCTTTGATGTTACCCTGCTCATCTCTGTTGCAGACCTCTGTGGGTGGAGTATCCTCAGGATCCTGCTACTTTTGCTGTGGATGACGAGTTCTTGATCGGTGAGAGAACAAGTTTCTTGTTGGGGGGAAAAAAAAGCTATAAGACTTATCCCCAGTTGGTCAAATTAGTTGGAAAATGCACAAGAAAAACTGTTAACATGATCTAATGAATCTGTGTTGTGTGCAAACAGCTGTTCAGTTATAAGGGGAAAAACTAGAATGAAAAACTTGACTGAAATCAATAATGACATTAAGTTGGACATCATTCAAAATAATTAATGTTAGTCTAAAGTTACTGAACTCTGCTGCAGGGAGAGATTTGTTGGTGCATCCAGTGACTGAGGAGGGAGCCAGGGGAGTCACCGCATACCTGCCTGGCAAAGACGAGGTAAGAGGAAGAAGCACAGAGACTTGAAGACACCTTAAAGCTACTATATCATTCTGGTGTCGTCTAACTGAACCTCAGTCCTGGATTTAAACGTTTGGCTTTTTTTTAATAGGACAGGGTTGCAGATGCAGGCTTCTTTGTCTTAACCTGTGTGTTTGTATTACTCAGGTTTGGTTTGATGTCCACACCTTCCAGAAGCACAACGGAGCCCAGAACCTTTACATCCCTGTCACCATGAGTTCTGTAAGACTGACACACATCACTGTCATACTGAATACGTCTGTGTGCAATAATTTCCAACACATGTTTCTACATTAGGGGCCCACCACATCATTTAATAGTCCATCCTGTGGTTTTTAAGATGGACCCTTCTGTTTTGTTGTTAGATCCCTGTTTTCCAGCGTGGTGGCTCCATTATTCCCAGGAAGCTCAGAGTTCGCAGGTCCTCTTCCTGCATGGAACACGATCCTTACACTTTATACGTGGCTCTTAATCTTCAGGTAAATTTAATCTACGCACTCTGATGGTAGTTGTAAGACACACTGGTGATCCTCTTCTGATTTTTACTTGCTGATTTGACCTTTTTGTCCAACAGAGAACTGCAGAGGGTGAGCTCTACATAGACGATGGCCACACCTTTAACTATGAAAAGAAGGAGTTCATCCACAGGAGACTGTCGTTTGCCAACAATATCCTCTCTTCTGTGTGAGTGATGAATATTGTCTCAGTTGCACTTCAGGAATGAACTCTCTAAATATTATCTGACTGTAACATGGTCTTAGATGTTTTTGTAAAAAAAAAAAATTGTCTCACAAATACAAAACATAAACAAAATAACAATGTATTAAGACTGATGAAATCAATGCTAAATTAAGGTTCCTATTAATAATTAGCATTTTAAGTGTTATGTTATCATTGTTGTAACGTAATACCTCTTAAACCCAACTTTTGTCTACAGTAACCTTGCTCCAGATGCCCAGTTCACTACACGCTCCTGGATTGAACGCATTGTCATACTGGGAGCCAGTAAGCCCAGCAAGGTTACAGTTAAGACTACTGGTGAGTTTTACATACAGAATATGCATCAAATGTTAGTGGGTTAATTCTTTAAAATTAGACTGTTTTCTGGAAACTCTACCAGTCTAACTTAAGCTTAAGCATGTGAACACAGTTAGTTACCCATTAAAAGATGTTTGCTAAATAGTAACATTTCCTCATGTTTAAGGAAATGAAAATGAATCTGAAACTGTCACTAGTTACTTTATATAGTGTAGTTCTACTTGAACTTGGTGTTATTGGAGTATATATGACAATCTGTTAATATTGGTAATGACACATGTAAATATTAAGATTTGTTAGTATTCATTTGGATCTGCTCATGTATGAACATGCTAGCTGTCAAACCTTGCTTCCACATTGTCACGCTCTCAGACAGAAGAACTGCACTATCGCGATTACAAATGGTAAATGGTCTGCACTTATATAGCGCTTTTCTACTTATACTGGTACTCAAAGCGCTTTGCACTGCTTCTCATTCACCCATTCGCACACACAAGCACACACACATTCATACACCGATGGCAGAGCTGCTATGCAGCTGACCTGACACACCAGAGGCAACTCAGGGTTCAGTGTCTTGCCCAAGGACACTTCGACATATGACTGGAGGTACCGGGAAATGACCTCTTATGATATGTTTTTGAAAGATCATCTCTTTGACCATGTGAAATGCTCTAGTGTTGAAAACTCCATTTTCAGGATCAGAGACACAGACCCCTTTTCCTTTTTGTTTTGCAGATGGTCAGGAGAGCCCAGTAGAGTTTGACTTTGATGCCTCCATGTCTGTGTTGACGCTCCGTAAACCTGGCATGAATGCAGGGGCTGACTGGACCGTGACACTTCAGTAACCAGAGATGGGAGAGGAGGAGGAGCAGGAGGAGAAAATGACTGAACAGAATTTATGGAGGGACGGGCAGAAACGAGGCTACTGATACCCAAGCAGGACAACAGGAGCGCCACCATTTCAATAACAGAAATACATACACACAGTTATCATCTCTACACACAGACACGCACGCACACACCCCATACCCATGTAGACCTGTTAAGTCATACTGAACCATGTAACGTCTCGACCATGTCCCTCTTTTGTTCAGTCACGGTGTAAGTCACAACAGAAATGATTACAATCCAACTGAATAATTATCACAATTTTCAGACCAGTAACAACTAAGCAAGTTATAAATGAATCCTTGAGGTTAAGAAAGGAAAAGTTCAGGCACTTCTTTTTTTGTTTAGTTTTGTCATCCACTTGTCCAATTGTCCGTTTAAAATGAAGGTTCACATTCAAAGCACATGCTCCACCTGCTGGTGATTCCCTGTCTGTTTCTAATTTGAGTCATTCCATCCCTCTTTGTAAGCCAAGCACTTGAATTAACTCAACTTTCTTTATTCTTGCCACATTTCATACATCTAGGGAAGGCCTACCAATACTCTCTATGTGGATCTTTGCTACACTTTAATCCTGCAGTTCCAAATTGTCCTGATGCCACAAAATTAAAAGAAATAAGTTTTTCTTACCAATTCTGACTGGTTCATTTTTGCGTAGCCTCTCCCTCAGTTCCTCAGTGATGAATTTGTAAACATGGAAATTATTCATTCATATCGCTTCACCACAGAAGTGATCAGGTTGTTCAATGGTTGCAACCGGAGGGGATGTTCATTTGAACAAATTTGGCAATGGGAATCACTTCAGGGGACAGAACCACTGATAGTCAATCACCATCCTGTTGATGTGCTCTCTTCATTTTATTGACTTTTTTTTCCAGTGTTGTTTACTAGATTACTTTTTAATGCACTTGAGAAGAGTGAGAACTTAAAACTTTAGATTTTCATGTGTTACTAGATGTCAGGACAGTCCAGTGTATATTATTTGTTAATATTAACTAACAAATCGAATTTAAAGCATTTTTGTCCAACTCAATTCTGGGCAGTCATAAAAATTCAAATGATTCTCTGGATACTCTGGTTTCTGTCCCGTTTATTCAAATCATCTGACCTTTTAGGGGTTTTTTTTCTGAGTTTGTCTTCTTGACTGTTTTTATGATCCTAAATGTACATGTTTCTGCAATTTCGTTGGTGATGGCTTGAATTAGTGGAAATGGAAGTGAAGGAACAGACTTCAGCTGTCAAAGTTGTCAGATGTCCTGTAAAAGATGAGACCAAGTGAAAATAAAATTGACCAAATGTGAAAGATGTTTATGGTTTTGTGAATTAACTTTGCAGTTATGACTTTATAATTTAGTGAGACATAAAATATTATGACCGGCTTGCATTAGAACTTAGTTAAAAAATTAACATACTAAATGCTATGCTAAACCTAGATACTATCATGTATTTAAGTTAAATTGAGTAATTGCAAGGAAGTGAACATTTGAAAATTATTCCCTTGTAAATATATATATATATATATATATATTTTTTTTTTTTTTTTTTTTAAATATCCAATCCAATTTCCAAAAAAGTTAAAGTAGTAATCCAAAAGTAGTGAGTGTAGAAGTTAAGAACATTTTTCTAAGTAAAATGTTCTTAAGTTTTTCCTCGACTGAAATAATTACTATACACAAAATATAACTAAAAGTCCTTACTCTGCAGAGTGGCTGATTTTAGAGTAATATACACTGCTCAAAAAAGTTAAAGGAACACTTTGAAAACACATCAGATCTCAATTGGGGAAAAAAATCATGCTGGATACTTGCACTGATATGGAATGGGTAATGTGTTAGGAACAAGAGGATGCCACATCATTTGATGAAAATGAAAATTATCAACCTACAGGGGGCTTAATTTGAAGTCGCCAAGAAGTTTTAACTGAAAAACTGAAGCAGCAGGTTAGTCCAATTTGCAGAAATGTCACTGCAGCAACTCAAAATGGTACTCAGTAGTTTGTATGGCCCCCACGTGCTTGTATGCATGCCTGACAACGTCGGGGCATGCTCCTTACGAGATGATCAATGGTGTCCTGGGGTATCTACTCCAAGATCCTGACCAGGGCATTAGTGTGCTCCTGGACAGTATGAGGTGCAACCTGATGTCCCAGAGATGTTGTATTGGATTTAGGTCAGGCGAGCGTGGAGGCCGGTCAATGGTATCAATTCCTTCAACTTCCAGGAACTGCCTGCATACTCTTGCAACATGAGGCTGGACATTATCATGCACCAGGAGGAACCCAGGACCCACTGCACCAGCAAAGGGTCTAACAATGGGTCTAAGGATTTCATCCCGATACCTAATGGCAGTGAGGGTGCCATCATCTATCCTGTACAGGTCTGTGTGTCCCTCCATGGATATGCCTCCCCAGACCAACACTGACCCACCACCAAACCAATCATACTGAACAATGTTGCAGGCAGTATAATGTTCACCGCAGCTTCTCTCGACCCTTTCACGTCTGTCACATGAGCTCAGAGTGAACCTGCTCTCATCTGTGAAAAGCAAGGGCTCCAGTGTCGGACCTGCCAATTGTGGTGTTCTCTGGCAAAGGCCAGTCAAGCTCCACAGTGCCAGGCAGTGAGCACCTTCATGAAGTCGGTTTGTAATGTTTGGTCAGAGACATTCACGCCAGTGGCCCGCTGGAGGTCACTTTGTAGGGCTCTGGCAGTACACATACTGTTCCTCCTTGCACAAAGGAGCAGATACCGGTCCTGCTGATGGGTTATCTGCCTTCGACAGCCCTGTCCAGCTCTCCTAGAGTAACTGCCTGTCTCCTGGAATCTCCTCCATGCTCTTGAGACTGTGC
>JAUBNQ010000002.1:13459119-13476829 GCA_032353495.1 Ctenopoma kingsleyae | reverse complement strand
GGCTGTAGTTACAGCAGTGAACCACCCTATATCCAGCAGCATAACTGGTTTCATTGATCAGTGTAAAATAAGTTATAAACATCCTTTTTCTACAAAATGCTCAGGGCGTGAAGGGATTTAAATAAGTAATAGCAACTAATAATAAACATCAAACTGAAATAATTTGAGAAGCACTCTTTTTCTATGGAAATTCAATGTGATTTTTCTAAATAACTTTGACTTACAGTAAGTGCATTCAGCCTCTCATGTGCAGTGCTACAGTATAAGTTTTTATTCATTTCAAAGTAAAACCACCATGAGAGTGGGGTTCAGGTAAATGTGAAAGGTTAGAAGTCTTTCAATATGTATTGCAGTGAAATTACAAAGACAACATGACAATTAATTGATTATTTGTCGTTGTTTGGTAAATGCTGTATTAAAAATATTTTTTGACTTGATGACAGATTCGTGCAGCCTGTTTTTGTCTAATCATCCATGATCAGAAGTACTAAAATTATTAATCCATTAGTCGCTTGACAGAGAATTAATCAGCAGTTTTGTCATAGTTTGAGTCAAATTGTTGCACAATTACAAACACACAACTAATTAATAACAATAATAGTAATCAGTAATCGCTGTTAAATTGTTTTTCTTTTTTTATGTGAAAGTAAAAGTTTTGGACTGTTGGTTGATTAAAACTTTCAAAGACGTCAGTCATTGTATAGAGTAATTGACTAATGGATTAATATTTATATTTATCTAATTCTAATTCTAATCTAAATCTAATCAAGAGTTAATGTTTTAGGTATGTGTGACACATTCAAATTCCAAACCATATCTCACTGGTACAAACAGGGCAAGCATTATGGGAAAACAAAAGGAAGTTCATCTGAGTCATTTACCTTTTTACTTCTCCCCCCTTCAGCCATGGAGCCTTCTGAGGTCCTGCCACAGCCTCCAATGGAGATGTCTGAGATGTCAGAAGAAAACGGCAGCGCTGCCACTGAACCCGAGGCTCCTGTGGGCCCCGTCCCTGCTTCCTTCTCCATGCTTCCAGGTGCAGAAGATGAGGAGAGGGAACTTCCTGCTGACTTTGAGCGTATGTGGAAGGCCACCCATGACAATCCTCACGACTTCACCAGCTGGACCGATCTACTGCAATACTGCGAGCAAGAGGTGTGTGCAGAGACAGAACCAGTGGTATTTGGATATAAAAATATTCAAAAGCATCAAATTGTTCCTCAGTAACAATTTCCACCTACTAATTTTTCTCTCATCTGTTCAGAGTCACATAACGGCGTCACGCAGAGCACTAGTGGCCTTTCTTGCTTGCTATCCACTCTGCTACGGCTACTGGAAGAAATTTGCTGACCTTGAGCGGCGTGCAGGGTACAACGACAAAGCAGAGGAGGTAAAGAGAGTTTGTCATGTGCCTACAACACTGTGAATATGTGAAGTGCATTAAATAAGTGTTTTTCACTGGCTTTTCTGGCTGTCAGGTGTGTGTTCAGGGTCTCCAGGCAATCCCCCTGAGTGTAGATCTGTGGATTCACTACATCAACCTGCTGCTGGGAACACTGGACATGAACCTGCCTGAGTCACCCGCACGAATTCGCAGGTAGACAAACACTGTCTCACATACATATAGCTTTAAGACTGATTTCACCCAGACTTACATGCAGAATGTCTGTTTTTTACTTCAAGAACACAAACCTTTGTTTTGATTTTGGTAAAATGCTTTGTTTTTAACCCGGTTTTCCTTATGAATATTACTTGTGTTAGCAGGAAGGTTTGCAGGAGTTCACAGCAGATGCATTAGCACCCATGGACATTTTATGACAACAATATAAATGCACTATTAAACTGATACGTTCTTGTTCTTAAAGGAGATTTGGTAAAGAACAAACAGAAAGTTGATTTCATGTTTTAATGGTTTTCCAATTTCTGCATTCAGTGTGTTTGAGGATGCGGTTGCAGCAGCAGGTCTGGACTTCCACTCAGACCGGCTCTGGGATCTCTATGTTGAGTGGGAGAAGGAGCAGGGGAACATGAGGAATGCAGCAGCCGTCCTGGACAGAGTTCTCACAGTCCCCACCCAGCTTTACAACACACACTACGACAAGTAAGATTACACACAAAGTACACAGTCAGAGTTCCTCTTAATGAATTTATGGAAGTCAAAGATACTGATTACTGAGAAGTGTTTTGTTTTGTTTGTTATCAATATGAGGTTTACTATTATACTGCTAAAATGTTATTTTCAAATTTTGTTTAATAATATTTTTTATTTTCCTTCAGTTGGCAAAGTTGTGATCCAATGTCTCTGTACTTCATTGTGCAACATCCGCATTTTTGTTTTAACAGAGCATTAAATAAACATACTCTTCTCTATTCTCTTACCTGAACACCTCCTTTCTCTTTATCCCTTTCACATTCCCTCTTGTTCTTTCTCCTGCAACCCATCAGGTTTAAGGAACACTTGAACAGCCATGAGCCCAAAGAAGTGCTTTCTCCAGAGGAGTACGAGGAGCTGAGAGCATTGTGTCGCCAGAGCCAGAAGGCGGAGCGTGCTGAACAAGCCCAAGAGGAGGAGGCAGAGAGGCCGCCAGGTGAAGAAGAGCCTGCCACACCAGAGGGAACCGACACAGTGAGTAACATCCGACTGCCTCATGCTCACCCTGAGAGGATGAAGTACAGTGGGAAGTTGTAAACATGGAGAGATATAAATTAAGGAGAAGACCAAAAACATTTTGTATACTACCTGTGTTTAGGAGGAACTGATGCAGAAGATTAGGGAACAAGTGCTGATTCGAAGGGAAAAAGTTTATCAGGACAACGAGGGAGAAGTTCGCGATAGATGGCACTTTGAAGATGCTGTGAGTTTATTCTTCTCTTTCTTCACATTTCTGTTAGTGTATTATTTCTCTAATGTTGTGTTTTCCTCCATTTTTCATACATTTACTAATAGTTCTCCAGGCACTTGGTTCTGAACCATTTAAAAGCACTTTACTGATGATAACATGTTTTTTCATTTGACAGAGTAGCCAAACTCCAAAACCAGTGATGCATTTCACTGCACACTTGCTGCTTAAATTGTCTACAGTGTTTTTAAAAAAATAATTTCTTTAAATGTTCTTTGTGTTAACTTCTTTAAAGTGGTACAGGTTGCACTCAGCTCACCTACATGAAAAACACACTTGATGACTTCTCTCTCCATCTTCAGATCAAACGGCCGTATTTCCACGTCAAGCCACTCGACCGTCTCCAGCTGCGGGCCTGGCACTCCTACCTGGACTGGGAGATTGCTCAGCTGAACAAGGACACCAAAGATCCCAACCAAGGTAACTACCTAGGGAAGCTCTGTCATGTGTCTCCTTTGATTCCATTATCTCATTTGTATGAGTCGGCAGTTTTGACACCATTGTCTCCCGTTTTAGATCCAAACCAGGCAGTCACAGAGGGGTCAGAGGTCATGGCACAGCCTCAGGAAGAATCAGGAGATGCTGCAGTTGCCCGTGACGATCACAGGGTTCGCATCCTCTTTGAGCGCTGCCTGATCGCCTGTGCTCTGTACGAGGAGTTCTGGACTAGGGTAAGACAAAAGGGTGTTTATACGTGATAATGTATTTACAGGAATCATACAAAAGCATATTTACATTTGTGTGGAGCTTATGTATATGGTCTCTGCTTAACGTCAGCGTGCATGTTCTTCAGTATATTCAGTACCTGGAGCTGCAGAGCGTGGATGAGGCTCGAGCTGTTTACAGACGAGCTTGTGAGGTCCACCTGACGAACAAACCCAACATCCACATGCACTGGGCCACGTTTGAGGAGAGACACGGTACGACAGAACATCCACATTGTGTACAAACAACTTTATGTTTAACACAATTTTACTTTTCCTAGTACACGGTCAGGACATTTAAAGTTACATTGTGATGAAATAGATGTTAAAAGTAAAGGAGCTTTGGTTTGTAGTTTCATCAAAGGATGTCAAAGACACTAAGTTCTCTGTTACATTTGTTGGCCGATAAAATGAATGCGCAACAAATCAGGGAATAGTTTGTTGTTAATGTCTTATTCTTTATTTGTAAGCTTACAAAAAACTTTCAGTTGACTCAAGGAAATTTTCCCTTAAAAGCAGGTTGTAAACAGAGGTAATATTATAATAAAGGTCTTTAAAAGTTTAAATTTAATTCATCACACCCCGCCAACACAATTCTAACTCGTTAAGATGCTTGAGTTTTCTCGTGAACATCCTGTATTGTCTGTTTTCATTGAGTACTCACCAACACTTTTTCTGTGTGTTCTCAAAGTCATACAGATATCTTGAATGCATTATCCTCTTTCTTAAAGTCTGAATCCTGAATTGTGTAAATCCTTGTTTGCTGCTAGAAGTCTTCTTCTTCCCTGCCTTTGCTGGTGCATGACTGCTGTGTAGATCAGTGGAGCAGTGTTAAGCCATTGGTCGGACACACGTAGAAACATTTTTTCAGTGTTGGTGATCAGCAGTGTATAAATATAACCACTAATTTTAATAGTGGTTTACATTCATTGATGTGTTGATTTAACAGTTTTTTCTTGAGGGGCTTTAACCTGCACACTGATGCAAAAACATCACAACGCGTTAAAACGTATCAAATTGAATCAACACATCAGAGTCTTCTAATGAAACTGTTGGATAAATGTTTTTATTTCACATTTTGAAGCCTTAACACATTACAGCTCCTTCATCTTCTTAATTAGGTGACTTAACTGCAGCTCGGCAAGTGTTGGAGGCCCTGGAGAAAAATATACCAGGGTTGGCAGTTGTCCGTCTTCGCAGGGCCGCTCTGGAAAGACGAGCGGGCCAGCTGGACCAATCGGAGGCCTTGCTGGAGCAGGCGGTTGCTGAATCCAAAGAGAAGCCCACTTTACACGCTTTCTACTCCATCAAACTGGCTCGTCTGCTGCTGAAACTGGGCAGGAACGCCAGCAGAGCCCGCAGAGTTTTACAGGAGGCTCTGGAGATTAGTCCGGTGAGATGATTGACAGTTCCAAATATTTCAGCCAATAACACCGTCACAAGATTTTGATCAATTTCTTCTAACACGTTATCGTTAAACTTTCAAAGGAATGAATGCCAGTGCACTGCTGTACAAATCAGTTTTATATTACAGTTTACATGCCAGTGTCTGGACTTTATTTGTGGTTGTAGTGAGGTGTGTTAGGTGTCTGCTTCTGGTTTGTCCAGTTCAGTTTGCAGCAGGTTTTGTTTGTTCACGCTGAGGTTTTTTTTATCTGTCCTACTGAATGATGATGTCCATTAACATTGATAATGTGATTATTCATGTGTTCCATACTACTACACTTACATTCTTTGTAACAGATGCTACCAGTGCTAGAAATCTAGCCGAGAAAATGAGTAACTAATGCCTAACGCTTTCATTTTTAACTGTCTCTTCCTCCTTCTCTTAACGCGTCCTTGCTCAGGATAATGATAAATTGCACTTGAACCTGTTGGAGCTGGAGGTGTCAGGAGACCCCTGGTCCTCAGCTGAGGCAGTGCAGGAGTGTGTGACACGAGCCCTGGCAGCTCCTCTCGCCCCTCACACCAAGATCATCTTCTCACAGAGACGCCTGCAGTTCACAGAGGACTTCAGTAATTCCATCCAGAGGTCAGAGTTCAACTCAAGTCTTCTGATGATCGTTGATACACATACAGATACAAAACACAACACTTCACTCCAACTGGCCATTTAAACTGTGGTGGTCTCTGCCTCTGTCCTCTGCAGTGTGCTTTCTGTCTATGAAGAGCACCAGAAACTAATGAATGAGCTTGGTGGGACAAAGAGAGAAGCAGAGAACGGGTGAGAGAGAAATGCAAAAACTAATCCACCTATTTAACAAATTGTCTAGAATTAAATGTCATTTAATTTATGTTGGTGCCATCTGCCTTATTGATAATTCATCAATTCAACATTTTCAAAGACAAATAAAACCTAGAACTGTATAAATAGGTTTTGCCTGCATTTGTTTGACTGTTATAATTGAACTTTTAGAGACGAGGATCCAGAGAAGCTGAGCAAAACTGAGGACGGCTCTGCTGCACAAGTCCCATCTACTATGCCACATGTCCCTATTACCACACCACCCCCTCCAATCATGGGTGCTGACATGAGTGCACAGACCGGCTATGGAGGGTATGGCAGCTGGTACCAGGTACGATGAGGATTATAACGCATAAATATTCCCATATTTTTAAATGGAAAATGATAGTTTGGATGGTAAACTATTTTGGAAATCTGTAACTGAACCAGTTTGACTCGAGTGAACAATAAAAGATGGTCTATAAAGTTACAAAGTACAGTTTGAGATGTTTGCGTATCTTATATCCTGTTAATAATGTATTTCCAGCAACCACAGTACAGCAGCTACGGCTACCAGAACACCTGGAACTACAACCAGGGCTACTATCCTTCCAGCTAAAGACAGAACAGAAATTGTGGAACCAGCAGACCAGACCACAGGAAGCAGCTTGGCCCAGGATGACTTCTCAGCTGAACAACAAACTGATCAATCAAGTCACTGGTCTTGCTAGAATAAATCCCAGCATCCTTTCCTCTCCGTCCTTCCTCTGAGGTACCTCGCTGTCCTGGATTTGTGAAAATAACAGGCTGGAGTTGAGCTCTAATAATGAGTCGTGTCATTTGAGTTATTTAAAAGGAAAGAGTGACGCCCATTTTCAGAACATCAGTGTCTCTGCAATTTTAAGAACTATTTTTGTATGTTCGCCAACTCTCTTCGCTTGTGTTTTAAAGTCATAGAGTTTATCCAGCTTGAAAGGTGATGTATGATTGACATTTTTGTACCATTCCACACAGTAGGCTATTTGTTGTTTTTTTTCTAATGTATATAAAGGTGTTTTATAGTGTCATGTCAGATCTCTTCTGTGTTGTCTATTTCTCTCCATGTTGCTCATGCTGTAAAACTAAACACTTAGCATTGTTCATCCTTCTCTGTAGCAGTTTGTGTACATCACTGCACTGCCTTCAGTCATGTCAGCAGAAAAACATTTTAAGATAACCTCATTTGTTTTATTTGGTCATTACCAACAGTTCAGGAGGAGTCTGTGTTAAAGGAGGAAAACACAAGTTGTCTCTCTACTTATCTTTAATGGACTTTAGCTCAAAATGTTGGTCAAAATAATTTTTAGATTTCATAAAAGTGAAAGTTCCTTTTGTTTTGCCCATTAGTTTCACAATCAAATTATTACCTTGGCTGTTGAATTTTGTGTGAAATTACAATGTGAACCTGGTTGCCCATAGTGATGAACCTACAGACAATTGTTACCTGAACCCGTAGCTTCCTTATTTTTAACCACAGTTTTCTGGCAGCAAGACTCTGAATAAACTTCAGTATTTTTGTTAAAGAAGAAACATCAGCACCGAGACAGAAGAGGAGCTTTATGACACAGATTTACTTATGAACTAGATATACTAAATTTAAATTTACTAAATTTACTGTTGGGAAAATATAGAGCACAAGTGATTTTATAAAATTCAGTCCAACATTATAATTCTCCAAGTCAACTTTATTGTAAGTAGATTCTTGTGATTATGTAGACATAACTGTCCATATACAGTATTTTAACTTATAAAAAAACTGGCAACGTAGAATGTCACAAAATCAGGAAGATTGTGGGCATGAAATTTAAGGCCCTGTCAGAACCAGTCGAGTAGGTATTGTGTTGTACTTCACTACGTAGGGACCAGATTAAAATTAAAGTTTTTTTGTTCTGTAAAATCTTTATAAATGTGTTGTTGAAACCACAAGCAGTGCTCTTTGAAGCAGTATCAGTCAGAAGCCAGTCATCTACACATTGCTCTTGGTTGGTAAAGGTCACTGTCAGGCTCACTGCACCAATCTACAGCCAGTAAAATCAGCCCAGGAGGATGTATTTTGTCCATACATTACTTTTAAGATCTATTAGACATCATCTGAATGCAGCCTCTAGCTACATCTCTGTTTTAGTGCAGGTATCTGGCTTACTGAGTGATACGAAAAGGTGGAGGCTCTGTTCCTGGATCAGTCTGTTTCTGGTGTCTCTGGTGTTGATGCAGTGGAGGAGATGAGGTAGGCTCACAGAGCAGATCCCCCTGACCTCACTTTTTGGTAACAACCAGCACAGCTGAAGGCACCAAACCTAAAACCACAGAAGGAAAAAGAGGTCAGATGCAGTTTGAAATGTGTGAGCACGGCACGCTTGTGTAATGTGAACTGTCTTTCAGCTCCTACAGATGGCTGTTGACTGAGAATGAGGTAAGGTCCTTCCAATGACATATTCAGGTCTTAAGAATTTACATTTAAAGTTTATTTTTAAAACGTTATCACAGGTTTCGGTAGATAATGACATCTGATCATGGTCTTTTAATTTATAACTGGAATTAATGTGTTTTTGGAGGGTTGAGCTAATGAACATGATGCATTGCTTCTCTTGCAATTATTTTTTGATGGTGCTTTAACAGAGTAGATGCCCATACACAATGGTTTCATCCAAATACCAACATGTATTATCTATTTACATACTATTCCATGATCCAGTACTCACCCAGCTCTTTGAGGGGCTTCTCCATGTCCAGTTCAGTATAAACATGACGGGGGTAGGGCGACAGCAATGTGAAGTCCTGACCCTCAGGTGTGTTACCATTCATCTGAACGTAGACCCGCACTGCAGCCAGTGGCTCCTGGGCTTTGAAGACTGTTGTGATGGTCGAGCCGTCCAGCAGACGGACCTTTACAGCCAGGGAGCAGCAAGTCGAGGAAGAGGAGAGAAGAGGTGGGCATGGTTGAGGACAGGTTTGATACACCGTCTTTATGTATTATAGTTAAATAGTTTCCTACATTTCTGTCTTCATTGACTACACAGGTTAGACAAAAAAAAACAAAAAACAAAAGATGCAAAACAAACATGACTGAGGCCTGTACCTGTATCCTGGACTCATCATACTCCTTCTTAGTGGGTGGAGGTCCCTGACTGGTGGGTGATGAGGGGCTGGGCTCAGCAGGTTGGGACGATGTACCCATGGGTGTGGGTCCTCCACCTCCAAACTGAACAGGGAAAAAAAACTGACATCTAAGTTACTGGTTCAGTGGTAATAAAAAACAGTTGGGAGGGAAAGGGGAAAACTGAATCAGATAAATGACAGGCGTACCTTCTGCGCTCTCTCTTCTCTGTCCCGTGCTATTTTCTCTTTAACCCTTTGCCTGACAGAAATAATAACAACAAAATTAAGATTAAGAATATAGTTTGAAGGACTTGCACCGTCAGCAATTTTGTGAAGATGCATATTCATTTGCATTTGACATTTGTCACTTTCTTTTGGTCATATATTTCTACGTTTCATAGAATAATGAAGAATAATGTAAAAAGTAAAATAATATTTTCATCTGATTATCAGGCTAGTATTTTTATCTTTTTTGCAGAACTTCGGTCTGAAATACTTTACAGAGGGAAGTCAAGAAGTTGAACAGCCTTTGGTGATAATCTCAGTCATGTCCCAAGTCACACAGTCACTAACACTAACCAAATCTATTTTTCCGTGCTCTGAGATGTATCTTAATAAATCTTACCTTGCCATTTTGTCCTCCATCTTCTCTCTCCTGCGCTGCTCTGCTAACTTCTTCATATCGTCATCCTGAATTTTTTGGCGGATCTGCTGCAGTTCTTGGCCCTGCCTCCGCCGCTGCTTCTCCCTCTCTACCTCTTCTGCCCGCTCTCGCTCCCTTCTTTCTGCCTGCTTCACCCGCATCAACTCCTCTAGCCTGAAAAAGAGACATTAGCTTACTAAAGGTTAAGCTCATGTTTTTTCAATTTGTGCCTGTAGTAGCTCTAACAAAGAGTATTTCTACATTTTTAACTTCTACAGATAAACTAACTGTTTTAGGCTATATTTTTGTAGATAAAAGGCCCTGACAGTTCTGACCTCTTAACTTGCTCACGTTTCTCCTCCTCCGTCATTGGCCGCTTTGTATTGTTATCATCCAAAATGTAGCTGTCTCCACATGCCTCCCCTGAATACAGAACAAATTCACATGAGAAAATAAAAGAAAGGAGAAGAGGAAGAGATTAGTGTCATCTTCATCATGTCTCCCTTGAAAATTGGCTGCTAACTTCAACTGAATCTACCTGCTTAAATTAAAGTTTAATAAACAATGAATAAATAATATGTGTTATTAAAAAGTCTGTCAGCCACAAATCAAAGCAAAAAATGTTGCTTTTATTTAGTCTTTTCTGTTTACTACACTTAAATTGACTTAAATGGTGTCTGGCATGTTTCACTATCAGGGCCCCTCCTGTCCCCTAAAAGCACATTTCCCTACCTTCAGCGGTGTCTGCTAGTGTTGGCTGTTCTGTGATGGACTGGCTGTCTGCTTCTCCTCCAAGGACGTTCCCCACAGGCAGCACATAGGGCTCATCGATATCAGGGTCATTCTCATGTTCCATTAACCTGAATAATGCACATCCAGAACAACAGAGAAACGACAACAAAAATTTAGAATCACTGGTTAGTTTGATATGGGAGACATATGAATGGTGAGCTGGACTGTGACACTGGTTAAAGTGACAGTAGTAGATGGTTTATTTATACCTGTGTATGTCAGACTCACCAGTCCATGGCTTGTTCTATTCCCTGATTCCCCGTGTTGACCACTGCCTTCTCCCTAAATCACCAACAGAGAGAATTAGTAGGGTCAGTGTGAATTTAGCACAGATATACTCACACTTCCTGAAACCAGTATCAAATCTGGGAACTCTAGAAATGCTTGTATTTAGTGTGACTCACGCTCTGTTTCTGTCAAATCCCATCTCCAGCAGACTCTCTAGTGTGGTTAGATCTGCCATTTTGACCTGAAAAAGATTAGTTCAGAGTAGAGTAGAGTTCATCAACTTTCATTCTGACATATTTTTACACTGCTCTTATTTGTTATTACTAAAACACAATAATTGACCCAACACAGTTTAAACTACTTCAGAAAACTTACATCACTTCATAAAATCAACACGACAGTTTTTGAGTTTTCGTTAGCTCAGTCCTGTGTAAAGAAGCTGTATAAGTATAGCCAAATAACCTAACACGGTGTGAACAAATATTAACCTTTCCTTGACTATCAGCCTGATAGCATACTTGTTTACCCTGCTCGCAAGTTATAGCTATTTAGCATCATAAGCAACGTTACTAAAATTAGCATTAATGTGGCTAACGTTCAAATCACGAAAGCTAGCTGGGAAGCCTAGCATGATTTAAAAAAGATCAGAAGGTCTAATAAGCTCCCCGTTACTTTAGCTGTTAATGTGTGTTGTATTTCACATGTAAACCCACAGAGAAGTCGTATCTTTATATCATAAAGAGGTAATATCAGCTAATATTCTGATGGAGACTACGCTGGTTAGCTACTCACACTGTTAACACCGCCTCAGCAGTACGGTAGCCTACATGCGTCAAACAGAACAACGCGAGAAGATAGTTTAGGTTAAATTCTCGCGTTATTCTTGTCTCAAAGTCCTGCTGCCTTTACAAGTCCTCACTTGACAGCCAGTGGCCAACCTATAATACATAAGCAGTGCTACAATAGTCATATCAGGTTTTTAATTCAAGATCATTTGTAATATGCCTCTGCAATTTTCGTTTGTTTTTGTTTAATATAAGTCAACGATAAGCCTAACAATAATAGCCTAACACTGGCAAACAGGTACACAAAGCGACCTTTATTTAGAAAATCTTAATTAATAATCATATTTACTCAATATAAATACACTCTGATAAAATAATACTTAAGTACTGAACTTGATGTGTTTCTTTCTTTCTTTCTAAACCCACACAGTTACCAAAGTACATTATCAGAGCAGATTGGGACACACTTCCTGTTTCTTACTCATCAAGATTGATGTTACTTTTTGCATGTAGACTTGTTCAGTTTATTTTCTTAATATGACAAACAGCTGGTGAGTAAGATAATGTTCCAGTCTGTACTTATTTAGAAAGAAATATTATTATTTAAGAAGTTAACACTGCATATATTAAAACAAAGGAAGATGTAAACTTTACCATGAAAACTTAAATAAATCTACCAAAGCAAAAAACACATAGATTTAATTTTGTTTCCAGTGTATAGACTCATGTCAGTTGTCTTTAGAGTCCATATGTTACTGCAAGTGTCTGAGAAAATAAGAAACTTTCTCTACATTTGTTACACCACAGGATATGACAAGATAACTGGAAAACAAGATTTTAGTGCTGGCTCAAATGCAATCACTTTACAAACACAATGATTTTGATGCCATATTTTGAGGGAACTTTTAATAAGTGATGAGCAATATATTTAACTTTGAAGATGCAACACGCATTGACAGACTGATGAAGGCTCAGAGACTGCTTTAGATTTCTCCGAGGCTGGATGGTGTCTTTTATTGGCTGCTCTCCATCATGAATGATTTTATCCCATCCTCACATATCAGTGGGGTGATTAAAGACAATGCAATTTGCTGAGTTTTATGAGCAGGTTGGGTCTGTTACATATTTACCATAAGTGTAATGATTAATTTTTTTTCTCTCCCCCATGCAGTCTTAAGCAGCCCTCATTCAGGAATCTACCATAAAGCATAGGAAGATTTCTTTCTCTGTCATATGTGTCTTACTTCTTTCCTCTTTTAAAAGCTCACCCAGTAACCATTTCCTCACACTTTCATGTGGCCTTTTTCCTCTTTTCTGCTTTTGTAACTTTTCTTTTAGAATTAATGACTGAAATTGGCATCTTTTTTAAGTTTTTATTTGGTGAGTATGAACTCTTTATAGTTCTTTCAATGTGACTAAAGAACTGAAGATTTGAACCTGTTTCATTTGTACTGGGTGGATATAGATTTTAGTTTGTTTTATTATCCTGTGATGAGTTTTGTGTTTCCAATTAATTACATATTAACTTAGCACACACTTTGCCAGTAATGCAGTAATTTTCTATGATCAGTAAAAACACGATTGCAGTCGTGCGGTCATCCTTTAGGCATTTTTCCACTTCATTTGAAGTTAACTAAATGGCTATAAAGAGAGACAAAAAATGAACATTGAGGAAATTTATGAAATGAGTGAAAACTGAATTAAGTTTGAAATGTTTCCTGATAGAGTTGTTGGTTGCCAGGCAACAAATGCATACACATTTGTTGGATGATTGTGACTCCACAAAATGTATCTGTGATGCTGCAGAGAGTGCTAAAATCAACTTTTTACATGTAATTTTAGTAACAGAGATTTTTTCCCTTAAATCCTCAGTTTATATGTCCATAATCCATAATAATGGTTGTCAAGGGGAATCATAAGAGTGACTGAAATATCATCTGTTTTGGAAATAAAAGTTAATCAGTGTAGTGTAGTAGATGTCGACTCTGTCAAAGTTAATCTTACTTCTGTCCAAAGGGTAGAGTGAAATTGAATCAACTGCACAGGTCAAAAGTCTTGTTTAAAATGATGATGACGCATCTTCTCAAACTTGATTTCTTGTCACAGCTTTGACCAGATCAGATTATCTGTCCATACTCATACTACATTAATACACGATATAGAGTCCACAAATACACTGAGAACACTTTCATGGTTATCTGGTAAAATGTAGAGCTGGGGAGACAAAGTCGAAGGACATAATAAGGGTGAAGGTCTTTTTAGTCTACCCCTAAATTGCTTTATGACTCTGTTTTTTACTGAAGAAGAGGTTCAAGGGTCAAAGCTCAGTCAGGATAAGTTAAGGCAGATGAGGTGCACAAAAGAAAACAATGCACAGCCCTGTTTGCTCCCTGTGTTGAAAGCCATATCAGTGCGTATATGTAAAAGATTAATTTTGATGGGCTAAAGGCTAAAATTGTTTTGCTGGGTTGTCACTCCCTGTGGACTCCAAGCACTCGTTCAGTGAGTAAATTACCCAGATTTTATTGATCTCATGAGGGTAACATGTAATCTTAGGAGCAGTAAAAACCAAGATCAGGAGACTTAAGGCTGGAAGATGTTTTACTGATCCTTCATTAGGCGTGGGTGGTATTATCACATGAGCAGTTGGTTATAAAGTCTGCAGTAAAATGATCAGAAGTCACATGGTCAGTGAGGCCTGACCAGAAGAGGGCAGCATTGTTTCATATGAGTGAAACCTTTACCACTTTGGTGCCAGGTAGTGCAAGTGTGTCATATTATATAATCATTCTCTATGAACCACTGTTGGGATCTAGGAGTTTCAGGGTACTGTGCAATCAAGACCTCTTCTGGAGACCTGAACAATTCCCATACCATATAACACCAATACCCATACCAATAACAGTTATTATATGTATCTTAATCTGTCAAACATACTAACACTGTAAACATCTTTTACAATTACACCTAAGAAATGTTCAAACACTGGAAGTAATCTCCATCTACAATATTGGTATGTCAACAAAAAACTGTACAACCAATCCTGTGAAATGAATAGTACCACTTTCCTGTGGCCAGCTGTGCTGTTTCTGTGGGTCTCACCAGCTGTAACAGCATCTCCATATGGAAAAACTCTGGCTTCCAGTGGAGCTGCTGTTATCTGTGGAGGGACACCTCTTGTCATCGAACAGTTGTCGGGGCTCAGTAACTTATAGTTGACAGATCTGACTTTCAGTTGAGTTGTGTTTAATAACTTGCTCTTTTTGTTGTTTTCAGAATCTGTTTCTATTTTATGCTTATTTCTGTACAAGTTGATTTTTGCAATAAAATAACAGTAACCTTGTAAGTAACTGTGTTTTTGTTGTTGAGAAAGTGTATGCAAGTTGATAGAGCTCTCTGAAAGTAAAACCAAAACTAAATGTGAATATAAAAACAGAATTTTCCAGTAAGCAGACTTTGGGGGTTCCCTTTACATATTCATGAATGACTGAATACCTATTTTCAGTCAAGTGTCAGACACCCAAAGTTTCCCAACTTATGAAAGCTTATAAGAAACAACTAACATTATAGAAGCAAGAGAAAACAAAAAGGAATGCTAATCTAATTCATTGTTATGGATCCATATGCTCTCAAAACACAGTATGAGATGTAAACTTAACAAATTCAACATATAAAGCATTCATGCTGACTTGATGTCATTAGAAATGACAAGTATAGAATAATTCTTTTTAGTGTTCAGGATTTCTGTGTTACCATTTGAAAGATTACTGCTGTAATAGGTCACTTCAAGTGTTTGATTATAATGACGTCCACAAACAAATAACAGATCTGAGACCAAAACATTTTCAGAGGCACAAAAAAACATAAACTGAAAAGTTATAATCAGAAAATTACATCAACCCAGTCTGAGAAACATAGAGTACAGAAAATAGATGAACATAATGAACTAATATAGAAATGTATGCTTTCATGTGAGTGTCATGCATGCAGCTCAGAGGCAAAATCTGGCAACCATAAATGTCAGGAGTAAATTTTTTTTTCAATATAGAAAAAAGTTTTAGTGATGCAATATTAGACATGCCATTAAGTCCAATTATGATTCATTATAGTGCAATAAGAGATAAATTCATATATGTTATTCTGTCCACAAAACAAAAGAAGGGCTCAGAATCAGACTATAAACCTTTCTTAAGCTCAAGTCCACATACCAACCAGTTTGGAAGTGAAGATAAATCAATCATACTGTATAAAATGCACACATGACATACATATGACATGACATATATATATATATCTATAACACATTTCAAAAGTCAGAGATAGATTTATTGCCAAGTACATTTTACATACATGGAATTTGTCTGTGTATTGTTGAGTGTAGTTATAATATATATATATATATATGAGAGAGAGAGAGAGAATAATCTATGTATAGATAGATATAAAAATATATAAATACAAAATGACAAAAAAACACACACATAAAAATTCATAAATATAAGCAGTCAGACATATGTGTTGAGCTTCATAATTCACCAAGGAATGTGCCTAATTAACTGTATAAATGAAAGAGGAGAATGAATAACCATTCGCAGAGGAATGAGCAATATGCAATTCAATTAGTAATAGGCAAAAACAAAACTTTAAATAAAGGTTATGATTGTGGCCTGCCAAGTATGTGGTTATTGCTGCAAATCAATAGGATAGTGACAAACTGTAAACGCTTAAGTTGTGTGCATGAACACAGGTTTCTAAATACTGTACACTGGCTGACTGGCACCGTTGAGGCTTTTATTGTGAAATAGGTGTACGTTTCCGGTTTCCGGGTATGAACCTTCTTTGGTGGTGTTCAACTGACACCCGGTTTCTAACCGAGTTAGCTAACCGCTATGAGGAGTTTCTACAGGTTTACAGTCGCAGTTGTCTAGTAGTAGACAATATATCGTTGGCTAGACCTAGGTATTTGTGTTGGTGAGTGGCTGGCTGTCTTACGTTAGCTAACGTCAGCTGAAGAGAGAGTCCTCCCCGAATGAGTGAGTCGCAGTGTGTGGCTAGCTAGCAAAGAGGAGGGTGGGGACAAAAACTTCCAAGACCTCGCCCAGGCTTTACTTCACTCCAGCAGGCAGCTACTCTCCTCACGGCGTGAGAGATCCACACCACCAAACTAGATAATAACTCAAGGGTAGAGTGACACAGCGGTGTCAGCCGAGGGCAACAATCAGTAATCATGTTCAGAAAAACCTTGAAGAAGGACCCGGAGCTGTTTCAGAACGTGTCGGAAGGGCTGCGGCGGCTTTACCGGACCAAACTGTTCCCGCTGGAGGACACGTATCGATTCCACGACTTCCACTCCCCTGCACTCGAAGATGCCGACTTCGACAACAAGCCCATGGTCCTCCTGGTGGGTCAGTACTCTACCGGGAAGACCACCTTCATCCGGCACCTCATGGAGCAGGACTTCCCCGGCATGCGGATTGGCCCGGAGCCGACCACAGACTCTTTCATCGCGGTGATGCACGGCGATCAAGAGGGCGTAATACCCGGTAACGCTCTGGTCGTCGACCCAAAGAAGCCCTTCCGCAAACTCAACGCCTTTGGCAACGCGTTTCTCAACAGGTAAAGTCAGTGCCAAGTCTTCATACCATGTTAAGGAGCTTATATTGAACAATGTGAAAATGCCCCAGTCTAGGATTAAAGGAGGTGAATGGTTTGAACTATACGGTTATGTATTAATGTGTGAATGAAACTGATATGTCAAATCATTATTATATTACAGCTGTGTGAGAGGGACGTGTCGCAACATCACTCGCAATTTAAATGTCGTCTCTGCCAGTCCTGACAAGTGTTAGACTTTTCCAAAGCCAACTCACTGTATGCTGTTGCACAATTACCCAGCATAACTAAGTATGTGTGAGAGAGTTTTTCTTCTTTCATCATCATCCTGAGAAAATGCAGTGTTTGGTTTCAGTAGCTAGGTGGATCAGCCAGTTTGTGTGTGGAAAAGCAAAGGACAGGAAGGTGTTTTCCAATGCTCTATGTCTTGCAGTATTGCAAATCCTTTTGCTTTCACTTTGGACAAAATCTTGGCAAATTTACATTGCAGCTTTCTCATCTTCACCTACATCTCCAGAAAAGCACTTGGCAGAGTCCCTCGTGACAGACCACTTTCTCACAGACAACATAAAAAATGGTTGCCTGTGATGTTGCTAGGCAGCAAGCTGACCTTGTCCTGTCCTGGGTTGTGCCATACGTTTCATACCTCTGGGCCATATAAGTCTCAACACATCAGTAAAAGC
>JAUBNQ010000002.1:13434526-13453667 GCA_032353495.1 Ctenopoma kingsleyae | reverse complement strand
AAATTTATTGCTTTTATCTGTTTTACATAACTATATAATATTATCAGTATATCGTAATATAATTAATATCTTTGAATTTTTTGGGCAGTACTAACATTCTCTATCTCAGTTAATCAGTCAGTTGAGAAATTAATCAGACTAAATTATTAAAATAATCAGTTTCAGAGCTAAGAAGAAGTAGTAAGAGTGAGCTGAAAAGGACAAACAAGTGACAATAAATATGAAACTTTAAATTGGTGTCATCTGATAAGTAAAAAAATTGAGTGTGTGTGTGTGCACACGCCATGAATGAAAAGACTGGCACGGGGTTGAGGTCACCCTCACTAAAAACACCATCAGCAGGTGAAATCTGATGTCTCATTCCTCAGACAGTTTTGTTTCTATACATACTTATATGATCTTACTCTCAATGACACACACATTTGTTCCCACACACACACTCACTCACTCATCCTCTGCTCTGTTTCTGTATAAACACAAACAGTACTGTACTATCGACACATACTGTACTGACTGTGTCATATATAAACAGGACTGGATGGATTGTGCAGCTTAAGTGTGACGGGCATGTGTGTGTGTGTCAGTACTCACAGACAGATATTAGGCTGATACCAGGCTACAGGAAGCGACGCTATTATATCAGAATTTCCCAGTGTTATAATCTATTAACAGTGTCTGTGTGTGACTGACAGAGCCAAATATTTCTATTTTTTTGTGTAGTGCAGCATTGCACATAGTTTCCAAATATCATGTCAGGCAGCGTTGCACATTCCTATGCATCCTGGTGGAAGAAATTCTTCCGGCTTAATTGTTGGCATAACCACTTTAGCAGAGAGCTGAAAGAGAGAGCAAAAAAACAATGAAACTGTATTGCTCATTCAAAGATACCTAGCTTTTTTATTGCATAATTCTCTGACTTTTGTTTAGGTCAGCAAGTGTGGTTCACTCCCTGTTCCTTGTTAAACCACGAAATTATAAATTATTTTAGGGAACTGGCTTGTGGGTTTCCCACCGTCACTGCTGATGACATGAATACCAACACGTTTAAGGCCTTTTGCCAGATCTGGAGCACAGATGCAGTATGTGATTTCTCTGAAACAAAGCAAAAACTTTTACCAACCATAAAATATAATAATGGCCATAAAATAGCTCTGCAGGACTGTGTAAATGAATTGTGTGTCATTTTAGGAGTTTGATTTTCTTGCTGAACGTTATATGTGAACATAGGTACCACTCTCGTATCTGTACGATAACCGTGTAGCCGGAACTGGTTAGCATAGGTTAGCATAAGACTGGAAATGGGGATAAACAGCTAGCCTGCCTCCGTCTAAAGGTAAGATCCAACTCTTGTCTTCTATATAAAATTATTTCTTTAATTATCCATGCTACCCGATTTCAGACTATACAGAAACAAAAAATAGCTTTACTACCTATTCTGCCTTTGTCTGTGCTGTCCATCTATATTTGGCACATGGTTTCGAGGCCCGTCCATATTTGTCATGAATGAATGAGTGTATCCCAACATGTCTATGCATATGGTAGAGACGTAGTTGATGCTATGTGCTAAAAGTAAGTCTAAGCTTGAGCAGCTGTCTCACTGTCTGAGCAAATGTCCTCGGCTGCCTCCCACGGGGAACTTGGACTTAAAATATCCCCTTTTATCCTCTTTTACTTTCACATTTCATGCACACAAACTCACATTTGCAGTGGGTGTTTTCTTTCGTCCATCCTCTGTGTCCATCTCTTGTTACATCAGGGTTTTTTTCTAACTTTCACTTTTACTCACCCAAACTTTCTCTTTCTCTGCCTTTCTTTTTGTTTTCATTCTCTCTTCATCTGCCTTTTCACATATGTCTAATTTTGTCTCTGCTTCACTTTGTCTTTTTGCCACACACATGTTTGGATACAGACAAGAGCCAACAATGTGCAATGCCTGTGTAGCAGATCTTGAGCTGATTGTGCAGCAGCCGAGATGAACTTTAAGACCAGCTGCATTCTTCTCTGATCAGATGACACGGACTTTGATCAACACCATATTTTTGTATTTCTCACTGTCTCTGTAGCAGCTCGAGGCATAGGAAACTCAGGAAATTGTCCTGTTTCGTGTAATTTGGATTGTTTCTCAAATATCCAAAGGACGTGAATAGTTCAGTAGGTTTTTGTTCTCAAGCAGTGACACAAATGTTTACACAGCACAACCCAGCTGTGGCTCAGCAGTGTTTGGTGTTATAGTCATTATTGGCACTGCATAGCATTTTACCTTAACCTTATTTTATATTTTGTTACTGGCTGTTTTTTTTGTTTGGTACATTAATAAAAAACCCTGAGACTCACATGCTATAGTTTGATGATTCAGTTTGTTTAAATTACCTTTACCTTTATACTCCTCTTTTTGCCCTCTCAGTAAAGCTGGTTAATATGTAACCAGAGAAGAGAGTCCTGTCTCTCAAATCTCTTATCTAAACATTATTGGAACAACACAACTTGAAATATGAACGTAAAACCCACAATTAAACCGTCTCCCACACACAAGCTATTGACTGGTTTGTGCCATTGATCTGTTTGTCGGGTTGAACTCCTGTACTTGTCCACTGACGGTTGACTAGTCTGCTCAGTGGACTATTTGTAAGCAGTATGAAATGTGCACATGATACAGAAAGCAGCTGCAACTAAGCAGCTTCCTTATTGATTCATCTACAGATTTTTTTTTGATAAATCCCTTAGTCATTTGCTCTTGAATTTGTAAAAATATTGTTTCCTGGAACCAAAGGCGACAGTAGATATGCAGTTGTCATTAGCTATTTACATAATTTACGTTTCTTACATTAATGTGTGAAAAGGAAAACAGGAAATCTGTTAATTTAAGAAGCTGAAACCATTTGACATTTCGCATTTGTTCTTGAAAAATGAATCTATAGCTGCTCATTAATTTTCTTTTGACCAACAAATCAGTTAATTAAATAATTGTTGTAGCTCCACTTTTATTTCTTTATATGTTGAAGGTGGTGCTCTAATACAGTGCATATGTTGTTATTTGATTAATTTAGTTGGTGGTTGAATTCTCATTTAATTCCTGTTATAGCTGTGGGTGTGTCATGTGGCTATACCAAGCCATGCATAAAGGGTAATTGGTATATAAATAAAGACTCCGTAATAAACCATTCAGAAGGAAATGTTTACATATAGTCTCCTAACAGCTCATATGGTAACAGATTCTAATAGAAATAATGTTTTTATACCTTAGTTAAGGTATAAAGATTTTTGCTGTACATTTGGTCAGTGTAAACCTGTCAGCATGTCATTCTGACTTTATCTCAGTTAGTTCATACTTCATCCAGTGAATTGGCTGCAAACAAAGCCAATAAACTGAAGTTAATTTGAAGTTACTAGAAGGGATAACACTAAATGTCTCCTCTACTTCTCTTTCTCCAGGTTATGACTTTGCTGCAGTACTGGAGTGGTTTGCCGAACGCGTAGACCGTATTATCCTCCTGTTTGACGCCCACAAGCTGGACATCTCTGACGAGTTCTCCGAGGTGATCCGAGCTCTCAAGAACCACGAGGACAAAATGCGTGTGGTGCTGAACAAGGCGGATCAGATCAGCACTCAGCAGCTGATGAGGGTCTATGGAGCGCTGATGTGGTCTCTGGGAAAAATCATCAACACACCAGAGGTAAAAAGCTTTTATTATTCACTTTTATTCTTTAAATGGTAAGTGGTCTGCATTTACATAGTGTTTTCCTGCCTTACTGTTACTGAAAGCGCTTTTTACACAGCTTCTCATTCACCCATTTGTGCACACAATCACGCAAACAATCACACAACGATGGCAGAGGTGCCATGCAGCTGACCTGATCCACCTGGAGCCACTTTCGATTCAGCGTCTTTCCAAAGGACAGTTCAACATACGACAAGAAGAGCCAGGAATTGAACCACTGACCTTACAATTGGTTGACGGCTGCTCTATCTCCTGAGCCACAGCCGCCCACCATGTGTAATCCATGTATTTATTTAAACAGACTGTGTCAAAGTTTGTGTTCATTTCCTGCACTAACATCGAGAGCATTTCTTCTTCAGCTGGTAGCAATCATCTGCTTATATGTACCCAGAACTCTCACAGTCTGTTAATGTTTTGAGGTAAAATCTTAGGCGGGCCTGGAGAGAGGTCAGGTGACTTTTGCAAGGACAACAGTAATCGTATAGTAACAGATTTTTTTCAAGACTGAATGTTCACAACTTACAAACTACTAACTTAATGTAGTGAAAGTAAAAGTTTTATTGTCATGTGTTCTGCGTGGTATCATGTGGCCTGATTTGTCTTGATGATAATTTTTCCTCAGTGTTTAGTTAATGTTTGATTTGGGGCCATATTAATAAACCAATCCCAGAGGAACCTTTGGATCACATAGAGATGAATTTATTAACTTTTTTTTATTTTTTATTTTTTATTAACAATTGTGAAATCTCTGTACATGTAGGGAAACACAGTATACTTATATTTAATTGATCTATTTTTACGCCACTTTCAACCTCACAGTCCTATTTTATGCTGTCACACATTCTGCTTGTTTTTTTATTAATTTATTAATGAATTTTTGTGTCTGCTTACACATTCTATCCCGCTTGCAGTGTCATGACTGTGACCTGGGTATCGCACTCACACATTGTGGGTGTGGGCACTGTAGAAGCCTGAAGTAACCTGATATGTCTCGTGTAAACTTTATTCCAGGTGGTGCGCGTGTACATTGGGTCATTCTGGGCTCAGCCCCTGTTGGTCCCAGACAACAGGAAGTTGTTTGAGGCAGAGGAGCAAGACCTGTTCGTGGACATCCAGTCATTGCCACGTAACGCAGCCCTACGCAAACTCAACGACCTCATCAAGCGAGCGCGCCTCGCTAAGGTTGGTATTAACAAGGCTACACTGAGTTAGTGGTGCTTTGAGCTGAATGCTCGCATCTGCATTCTAAGAAGCTCACAGTGACTAGCATGCTGATCTTTAGCAGGTACAATGTTTAACCTGTTCACCTTATGAACCTGGGGTGTTAACATAAACACAAGTACACCTGTGGCTGATGGGAATGTCAGTTTTACAGGTGCTGGCAATATATGAAACTTCAAGAATAAACCACAGTTATAAAGGTTTATGTATAGTAATCCATCTGATACACTACTGCCACCTCCCCTGTAACACCACGAAAGAGACATTACACCCAAAATGTCCTGTTTTATGCAACTTTCAAAAATTTTTGTTTCTAAACTAACCACAGGCAGAAGTGAATGCAAGTGTTTATGTGACAATTATAGCAATATGATAAACCACTAAGCTTGTGGAAGAAGAGGGATTATTTACTGTATTTTTGCTACCAGTCTACATGTATACTGAGTACATTAGCAACCATAAACATTCCCTACCTGTTTTAATATAAACACAAAATGTATTCTACAAAAAGTTTAACTTGAAAATCGATAAAACTGCATCTACACCGTATGCCTCATTGAAAACTTCTCCCACTTGAATGTAAAGTTTTTTCTCAGCATATAAGGTGTGAAGGTTTCAAGTCATAATAAATCATAATTAATGTCTGTTCTATTTGTTTTATCATGTCCAGGTGCAAGCCTACATCATCAGCTCTCTGAAAAAGGAGATGCCGAGTGTGTTCGGAAAAGACTCCAAGAAGAAAGAGCTCATTTCCAACCTGGGAGAGATCTACCATAAGATTGAGAAGGAGCATCAGATCTCACCTGGAGACTTCCCCAATCTAGCCAAGATGCAGGTGAGATTTAAGAAAAAGCTCTGCCTGCACTGTAGACCGTGATGTACTATCCAAAGATACAGATTTGATAAAAAAAACAACTTTATGTGTTACATAAAGTGTTCAGTTCAGACTAGAATGACCTTCCAACCTTCACTCTTGTCACATCTTTGCCCTTCTTTCCTGCCCTTGCTTTTCAGGATGGGCCAGGACAGAAATGATATTTATTTTTCCTGATTTGTCAGGAAATCCTGCTTCTTGTCTTCTACTTCCCCTGGTAGCCACTGAATCTATTTCTATCACCAATTCCTGTTTTCTCTGCCTTCAGGAGCTATTGAATGGTCAAGACTTCTCCAAATTTGCAGCACTGAAGCCCAAGCTGTTGGAGGCAGTAGAGGACATGCTTGCTAATGACATCGCCCATCTTATGGCCCTGGTACGTCAGGAAGAGGCCAGCATGCCCAGCCAGTCTGTGAAGGGTGGAGCCTTTGAGGGAACCATGAGTGGTCCATTTGGCCACGGCTACGGTGAAGGTGCCAGTGAAGGCATCGATGAGCTGGAGTGGGTGGTGGGTCGTGACAAACCTACATATGATGAGATTTTCTACACTCTCTCCCCCATCAATGGCAAAGTGTCTGGTGCTGCAGCCAAGAAGGAGATGTTGAAGTCCAAGCTGCCCAACACAGTGTTGGGAAAAATCTGGAAGCTAGCAGATGTAGATAAAGATGGCCTCCTTGATGACGAGGAGTTTGCGCTCGCCAACCACCTGATCAAGGTGAAGCTGGAGGGCCACGAGCTGCCACCTGAGCTTCCTGATCACCTGGTGCCCCCATCCAAGCGCGGGACTGTCCTGCAGGCCTAGAGGACAGGGGGGAGCAGCTTGGAGAAAAGCCATGTCAACGCTTTGCATCATGTTTAGGAGTCTCCAGAAAAAAAGTCCAACCACAGGCATGAACTGCATGATTCTCCATCAAGCTGTGAATCTCTGGGCATCCTGACACACCGTAAGGAGGTATCGCTGTGATCTTTATCACCAGAGAGAGACTGGGGGGTTTATGGGAGGTGGGATAGGGCAGGTCAGTCTAATTTAATATTCAGGAGTCTATTAGAAATACACGGCAGCAGGTGGGGTCGATTTACCACTCAATGAAAGGACATTACTGCATCATGAACTGATGGGTCGATGGAGGTTGCATGATGGAGCCAACCATGGATTTGTGCATCCTGTGTTAAAGATGTCTTATAAGATAACATTCAGTTCACATTATCATATGTTGGTCCAAAGAAATATAGTTTTTTCTCCATTTGGAAAGAAAGAGGAAATAAATCAAAACAGCTATTAGAATTGTTTTATCTATATTTTTGTATTTCCTGACTGTTAACTTTGATTCTTTCCAAATGCTTCCCTTTTTATTATTTGCCATATAAATAAAGAGGAATATGTACCATTCAACTTGTGGTTATGTGAATATTTATCATATTTTTTGTGGTACACATCATTAATTTGAGCTCATCAGAGGATTAACTTATAGAACATATGTGTATTAAAAATTTTCTTAATATCTCTGGGTTGAGTCATAGTCATGATTCATAATGAATCATGTTTTTTCAAATTGTAATGTTTTCCAAGAACTGTGTCAGTCAGAGGTCAGACTTTTATTTTGAAATGCCCTTAATTTGACACTGTCGGTGTACTCTGCTGCCCTCTGTAGTCCAATGAGACTGAAACCATGAGGTTCAGAAGGACAAATGAGGCCATTTATCCATGAAACAAGCTTCTGACTGCATAGTTTTAGGGCAAATTAAAAACAGTTGTGGAAACAACAGACACTAAAGACACATGGAGACAATTTACAAAGTTAAAAAGCCAGAGCAGGCTCAAACAGAAGAGCATAGATCGTCTCCCTGACATGAAATCATAAACAGAAAGACAGGAAGTTGTCACATGTGAGACTCATATTTGAGTCTCTTTCACCTCATAAACCGGTAGTGTTGGACCTGAACCTGAAGTTTGAATCTGCTCTGAGGTCTGGTTGCATATTCAAATTGTTTGTTGGTATAAGAAACTGAAATGTAAATCAGATTCACCACAATGGTTCGCAGTAAATTTGATGACAAACTGAAAGGAATTACATAATGTTTGTTCCATGTAAATCAACAAGGCCAAGATTACATATATATATTCCCAAACTTTATATTTCACTGCATGTCTGGTCATGTTCTGTATGTTTACATATTTCCTCATGTATCTGCCTCAGTTTGGTACTATCAGTTGGTTGTTTTGCAGTTTTTCTGATTCCTGACTCTCAATCCAGAGCCCTGATCTGTTTGTCAGGAACACAATGTTGCATTTATTTATCATGTCCTGCTCACAGTCATGCGTCTTTCCCTCATCAGGACACTCAGCCTCCATAGACACTCATTGATATTCTGCTCACTGACTCAGAAACAGCGTCAGAAACACATAATATCCACCAGCTGCCAGGAGGAGATTTCATCGTTGATAAAAGTGCAGAGGCGCTCTCTTCTGACTCGATTCATTATTACAGCTTTTGTGTTTGGATAAACTGACATTAGGGGCCAGTTGTAAAGCTGTACGGTTGTGTCCTATGTCCTCCTCTGCAGGCTACTGCTGACTCATGAACATTATGACTCATTATGCATAGGTTGCTTGTATTTAATTTGAAACAGCTTACTTTGTCATCCATGCTGCAAATAGAACAAATTTAATTTAATTTAACTTTTTTTTAATCGATGAATGAGATTGAAAAATGTCTTAGCCAAGATAGAAGCAGCTTTTTGAGTGTTTTCCACTCAATATTGGTTATTAAATTGGTACATTTTGTACAGGCGTCAAAATGTTAACATATTGTCTGTAGTGTAAAAACTGATGCACTATAAATCAACATTTTGACATGTAGGAATGTAAAATTCATTGTAATGTACATTTATATTCTTGATTATATGATCTATATTTATACTAATAAATCAAGTCGGTTTATAACATTTCAAATACTAACTTGTGTATTTATCCCACTGCTTTTTGTATAATCTGTAGGAATAATTGCAGGCACAGTTGTTATTAGATGAGAATCACTCAATATGATGTTGATTATTTAATTCCAAATGCAATAAAAAATAAGGTAATGATCATATGCAGTGTTGTATGTTGTATTGTAAAGTCTTACCACTGATTTAACCATTTTATGTACAAACTGGTGGTTAATATAAAATAATACATCACCATGTATTAGTTGATTAAATTTTGTATTGACAGTCTGCATCTGCAAAGTAACTAAATCTGTCAAATAAATGTAATGGAGTAAAAGTAAAAGTAACATAATGGATTCATACTTCAGCACCTAAAAATTATCTTAAAATAGTTTGAGTACAGTGCTGAAATAATCCTGAGGAACAGGCAGAGAAGCGCTGAAGTGAACTTCCTTCAGAAAATTCTGAGTTGTTAGATAATCTACAGCTGTTAGTAGTGTGAGGTCTCCTCTAACTGTGTAATGATAATATATTAACAGAAACCTGCTGGAATGCCCACAGGGGTGTGAAATGAGAGGCGGCCTGACTGTATGTGCCTTCTTTCTGTACGCTGTCGCCCTGCTCCACTGTATATCTCCTCTTTACATTGTTTCCGTTTTCCTGCCTTCCTCTGTGAAGACGTCATGATTTTCCTCCTACTTCCTTTTCTTCCACTGTTTATGAAGAGCAGTTTTCCCTGTTTTCCTGCTTCTGTTGCTTTGTTTTTCATCTGTATTACCATCACTCCCCCTCGTTTTGGGTCACATTTGTCCCTTGCATGTCTAATTATAGTCCTTCTAGCCTTCTGACACACTGACCCCCGCAGATAGTTAACTGGATCAGGCTGTAACACAGTCATGAGGAGGGAGTGCCACTTCTCAGAAGCATGTGAGGAATGAGGCACCTGTATGAGTACAACATATATGAGTACAAGTACACAGAGAAAGTACTGGATTTTATATGTAAACCCATGTCCTCATCAACAAAAAAATACATTTGATGTCTTAACTCACTTGAGGGAACAGTTTTTCTTAGCTTAATAAGAAATTTATGTCTGTTTCTAGTTTCATATTTAATATGTGTTCATAATTAATTTGCGATTATGTAGGAGAATCGCAGTGGGGGAGTTGATGAACTGTCAGAAGTGAGCTCCAGCCAGTCGTTAAGGATCACTGAGTATAATAATTACACACAGGCACACAGAGTAACACATGAAAGCAGCTCACGCACCATGTTTAAATAAAAAGATTATGAATGATTAATCCTGTTACAGGTAGTATTGACACCTGCTGTATTTAGACACACTGTACAGTTAAAATAATCGACGACAGCACATTAGAGTTTAATTAGACACTTGGTATGACTACATGAATTCTCATAAATTCATCAATGTAATAACTGACAAATGTTACCTTTTCTGTTTTTTGTGAAATGTTTTGGGTGTGGGCAGTACAGTGGTGTAGTGGTCAGTACTGCTGCCTCACGGCAAGAAGGTCCCGGGTTTGAATCCACGGGTGGGCCAGATGTCTCTGTGTGGAGTTGACAAGTTTTCCCCGTGTCTGTGTGGGTTTTCTCCTCCCATTGTCCAAAGACATGCATGTTGGGTTAATTGTTGACTCTAAATTGCCCATAGGTGTGATTTTTTGTCTCTCTCTATATGTCAGCCGTGTGATAGACTGGCAACCTGTCCAAGGTTTACACCGCCTCTCACCCAGTGACAGCTGGGATTGGCTCCAGCACTGCTGTGGCACTTCAGAGGACATGTGGTTAGGATGATGGATGGACGTTTCGAGTGTCGTAACACTTATAAGTACATATTAATAGTGTTAAGTAAAAGTTCATAAAGTAAATAACCAACTTTTGCACATTCTTCTGAGGAATTACTTTACTTTTAATTTAATTCCCTGAAAAATAATGTGCAGTTTTGCCAGTTTTCAGTCACAGACACACAATAAAATCAGGAAAAAACTATGCTTAGTTAATTATTATTGCTACTTGCACAGCTGCAAATGTTTTTCAACCTTTAACTACAGATTTAACCATGGAGATGGCATGAATGTCATTAATAAGTCATGTCATGAGGACTGAAATATCTTAGTTGCATTAATGTATTGTTCTTGCAGGAGATATTGTTACTCCTGAATAATCATGACATATTTCATGCATTGATTATTGCTCATTTGTTTACCTTTACCATAAAAGTTTGACAATTAGTTTTATAATTTACTGTAGATTAGAAATATTAATCCACTGTAATTCAAACTCTGCCAAGAAGACTCAAAACTAAAGCACCAAATGTACTTACACAAAATAGTCTAAATACTTTTACAAATATGTATAAATATGCAAACATTTGTGCGTGTTTTCACTTTGTCATTAAACTAATCAAAAGTGGAAATTTGATCCTTTCAAAATACAACAAAATACAATCTATACAACAAAATGTGCAAAAAGTGACATGAAAGAGTCTGAATGGGAGAAAGAAATGGTGTGCATGCATGCATGTGGCAAGGGTGGTTGGAGGGTGTAGAAGTGATACAATAAATGAACTTTCTACTATGGAATATGTGACTTTCGTAAGTATTTAGTATTCTGTGTACCTATTGTCTATTGTGCATTGCATGAACATATGGAAATCAACTATTAGCCACATGTGACACGATGTGATACTTCTGTCACTGCAAGAGATTAATGTTCCATTTACATTATTGCATAATATTTTCAATGAAAACACTGAAGTTATTTGGACTCAAAGTTAACAAATAAAAGGACATTTATTGTTCTTTGGTTTACTGACAGCTGGAAGACAAACAGATCAGAAAAAGATAAAATTAACATTCATGTCCTTAAGGGCGTGATCACAGGTTCACATTTCTGGGGGAGACAATGAAAAAGAGACAATCAGAGAAAGAATAGAAGGGAGGAGAGATATGTGCTAAGAGTCTGATTGCCATAAAGATTTGTGTGTGTTTGCACTGAAGCCTATCAGAGGTCACATACAAACATCATAGCTGAAATATTTTCTTAATGTTTTTAGAGCAAGAGAACAATCACAGTACTCACTCTGTTACATCTTGGATGTTTCCTTATTTAAAAAACATCAATTTTATTGACTTCTACGTCTACTACTAACATCTTATAGCAGAAAACATCAGTCAGCCAACAAGTCAGTCCGACCAGAACAAACACTTCATCAGGGTGAGTCTTGTCCACCTCTGACTGGTTTTGGCTACAGTGCCATCACAATGAAAAACGGGGATGGAGTGATTGGCTTAAAAATCCAGAAAGCTTCATGAGGTAGACTGACATGCAGTTCAGGACTAAAAACTGGACACAAACAAGTCTTGGCTTGGCTCAGTTTGTCCTTTTTTTCCACTTTGGTTGTGTGGTGTCACAACAATTAGGGATTTTGATTGATTTCATTACATCTGCTTCATGTTCAGCGGGGCGGCCTGTCTGCTGGTTGAGGTGCTCCGAACATTTCCTGGGAGGCGTAGGTGATGTAGAGGAAGCCGTCAGCATCACTGTAGTGGGAGTAAATCTCCCCCATGCTTGAGGACATGCAGGACATGCTCTTCTCTGCCACCAGGAGAAATAGAGCTTGGCTGGAGTCCAGAGCAATCTTGTTCCTAAAATAAAGAAAGGCGAGAAAAACACAGTTGGAGAGGTGGATAAATTATGGAAAACAACAGATATTCATTATTTTTTTTAGGACAAAAGAAGGAGAAAGTATGAGGGAGGCAGAAGTGTGGAGAAGCTGGGAGAGAACAATGGCAAATCTGACAGTTTGGGGGAGAAAGTGGAGACAAATACTAAAGAAAATCAGACACCAACTGGTTGAAAAGATAGAAGAAGCTATAAAATGTGATTTACACACACTATACACTGAAACACTCGTCACTGATCATTTACCTGAGCAGGCAAAGGAACTGACCCAAGGTGAGCTCATAGGGAACCAGGAACTTTGTTTTGTCCAAAAGAGGGAGGGTCTTTTCCCGGATGTAACGTTCAACAATCACCTGAATACAAAAACACATCAGGTGCAAACGAAAAGTGGAAATAGGTCTTAAATGCATCATATCTGTAAATTAACAGGTTAAAGGACTTACCGGCAACTTATTGGGGAATTTAGAGCGAATACTGCACACTTCATCTTTTCTTGTTGCTAAAGAGAAATAGAGTACAGTACATTAAATATATTTTACACTTTTAAAACCAGAATTCACTCACTTTGAGATCAATATGTGAATGCACGTAGCAAATGTGACCTACCCAGGCACTTCCTCTGCTTGAAGGGCATCATCTCCATGGATTTCTCAAAAGGAGCCATGTTTGTTTGTTTGTTGCTTCAGGTAGTTCCCAGTGACCAGTGGTGATGGAGGCTTAGCGGCTGGTAGTGCTTGCCGTGGTGGTCTTGTCCAGACTGACAGTGAAGTCCCCTCGGGTGGACGTAAGCAGACCTACATGAGCTGCAGCGACTGCCTGTGTTTTTATAGGGGACAGAGCAGGGAGGAGTCCAACAAACAAAGACACACTCCTCACCCTAGTGAGCAGCTATGGACGCAGGGATGCTTCTGTGTGTTTGTGTGTCAGCTCTTTACTGGTTCAAACCAGATTCTTCTGTGCCGGTTATCGCACTGATTCTCACATACACTTGTGACGATGGTGCTGCGGTCACGTACACGTTCACGCACAATACAAGCATGAAGTTTTATGAGGGCGGCCCACCATGTGGAGCACATAAACGACACATGACGTACAAATCATACAAACAGGGACACCAACCAGACACAAGCACCAACACTGGCAACCTCATGACTTCTATTAGTTTTTATTGCTCTGAATTCAACCACTACATTTTGTACATTTTGTTAACTCCTGACCTTTGACCTCACTTGTCAGTGTTACATTGCTCTTTTAGCAATGATGACAGTGATCATGATCAAAAATACCTGAAGTCCATGTTCTCTCTCATAAAATGTTGTGGAGCTTTTCACACACTAGTAGCTAATTTCTCACTATATTCTAATTTATTTATGTTCCTGTGCACTTTGAAGACTTCCAGCTGGGGAACGGAGCAAACTCCATCTGATGAAAGCCCAGATACGGAACAATACGGAACACACTGCAAAGAAAGACTGTTTTGCTTTCTATCAATATTTTAAACAGTAATCTGAAGCAGCTCCTGTAAATGGGTCGTGTTCCCAATAGAGTAATAGTTTTCTCAGTTTTTCTTGGATGGTACTACTCAATGTGACAACTTTACAATGATTTCTACCTTTATGAAGGTGGTAATATTCAGTTTTTGTTGAAACTAATTCAGAGAGTATTTGCTTTAACTGTATGATCATTTTTATGGTGCACTGCATCATGTTGCTGAGTATCTAATATTTTGTCACAAACATAGCACCCGCATGTGAAAAAAGGCCTGTTCTGTAGGAGAGCCAGTCAGGCAGCAGTTAGGGACAGAAGCTGTGCTGTGGGTGTAGATCACCCTCTGCTGGACACCAGATCTCTTCACCTGAGAGACATACAGAATACTGTATTTATTATTGTATCATCAAAACCAGTCAAAATAGATTTTACTTCCAATATCTTCACTGTGAATAAGTCAAGGTCTTTTTGTACAGTCCCACTTTTGTCCCACTTTGCCACCACCAAAGCAGCCTCAGACCATCATTTTTCCTCCACCATGCTCGAAACCGGAGTCTCATGAATGGTCTTTATGATCCAGATCTGAAACACAGTGTTGTACGAGAGCTTCAGTTTCTTGGCAATACCTCACATAGAATATCTGTAATTTATAAGAACAAGAACAGACTGACACACATCTGAATAAGGTTTTTTGTTTCTGTCCATTTTGAATCTGTTATGCTCTAAAGAAGTCTAAAGAAGGTCAGTTTTATTGCTTCTTTCTAGATATTCCATAAAAACTGCTGCTTCCAGTCATGAGACTCATTTACAACATCAACAATGTCTACACTGTATTTCTGATCAAGTTGATGTTAATTTAATGAACAAATATCTGCTTTTCTCTCAAAAACATGGACATTTCAAAGTGACCAGACACTTTATTTTAAAAATATTATGCTACAAGACCAGAAAAACATAGACATTAATACAGTACAGTTCTGTCAGTGTTACATTTGACATAATATTGATTTGTTAGCACTGATGGATCAAGCAGAATTTTATGTTGTGATTAAAGGTGGAGCAAATTCTGGACTGCTCCTTCACCTGTGTTGCCTAATAAGACCTCCACACTTTTTTTTTAGACCACGTGATTTCGGCTCCACCCAGTTCACACTAATCAGTCTAATCAACCACAGATGTTGAAAACACCTGCTGAGTACTTACGTAGCAACGTTTGTAGGTGCAGTAGCTAAATAAATGGGCAGTGGAATAAAAAGTACAGTATGTCCTTCTGAGATTTAGGGCTAATGACGTTGAAGAATAAAATGGCATAACATGGAAAAACCCTAGTGAAGTATAAAGCAGTTCCTGAGTAGTAGGTGGACATAGTTACATTCCATTACATTCCCGTATTTGTCCTCTGACAGTGAAGTTGGACGCTCTGGGGACTTTTTTTTTTCCTCCACGCGTCCATTCGAAAAACTTCCCGGACCAATCTCTGTGCAGCTCTGGTGCAGTGGCTCCACCTCTCTGCTGCCTGCTCCCACATGTAACGCTATCACCCTCCGTCGGTCTGTTGCATTGTCTCGCTGGGGACGCGGCAAACGGAGCGCAGCGCAGTGGAAACTCCACCGGATCGAGAAGCTCGCAAGTGGCATAAAATGCGGACAGAATGTCAACGGGAGACGCAGGCTGGAATAATGTGAGACACGGCTCGTTGATGTCCCTTCAGCCTAACAGTGGATTCATTAATTCAAGTCTTGTGCCAGTCAGCAGGGCTGCCTGAAGCTGTAGGCTGCGTGGCACGTTACAGATGGTGAGGATTATATTTTCATTAATGCTACGTTAATTCAAGTGACGACTATGTTGCTATCGCTCGTCCGGTCCTGTGTTGCTCTACCTGGACCTGCACCCTGACCCATTCAATCCTCTCATCCATTGCACGGTAACTGAGTGGTAGTCAGCGGTGCGCACCGGTTCCGCCTGCCGGCACCCAAACGAGGATGGCCGGGCGCCGCGGCTGCGTGAACTCGCTCTGGTCTGGCTCTGAGCGCGTCCGCATCGGGGAGCGCCTCAAAGCGACGCTGGCCGGGGTGCTGGAGCTGGAGCTGCTCAGGTGCAAACACCTGGACATGGTGGATGCCGCTTTGGAGGACCGAGCCTCCGCTGCCGTCAATACCGAAGAGCCGGGGGCACAGGAGGGGAGCGGAACCCAGGAGAGCACCGCCTCGGAACCCGAGCATGGCTCTGCGACATGCTGCAGGCAACAGGTCAGTGAGTGCATCTGTCAGCTCGTAGCCCGGATCTCTACATGACGAGATTATTAAATATGGATGTGTGGTTGATGGTGATCTGCCAACAAGCCAGTCCCTCTGTGGCTAAGTAGACAGATTTTATCGCTGCCTGGCGGCGCATGGCTGTGCCCATAGCTGAATACCTAATTGACTGAGATGGTGCCAGAGATCATCCAAGCATGCAGCCCGATCAGTACACACAGCAGCCGTGTGTGACCGTCACATGGAGCAAATGTCATTGATGTCAGGGTACTAGGACCAGCTCCTGTCTGGCTGGCCCTGTTCCCTGCCTCAAGGTTAGAATAGAGGATGTGGTGGGTTAGAGGCGCTAAAATCGAGTGTATGTAGCCTATTAATACACAAGTCAGCAACCAGAGACTGCAAAATATTTTGGCTCTGGTCCATGCGCTTATCAGCTGTAAAGGTCACTTTGGAAATCACTGTGATCACAGGATGTAGGGAGACTCCATCACTGTCTGTCATCTACTCAACTAAAAGTTTTGGTTATATATGGTGAAATTCTGAATGTGGAGTATGACCCACTCTGAAAAGTCAGGATGTGTGATCTTAAGAAACCCAGACAGAAGAAGAAACACACCCATTTCACAGCATCAGCATTGTCCTGATATTAATATGCAGGTCTTTTTGTGATGGGAAGGTTAGTTGACATGTGATACAAGAGAACAGTATGTGAACAAGTGCCATCACCGGATACTGAGTTTGTAGGTGGTCTGGTCCATTATTTGTTAACATGAACTTAATGTGAACCTATGAAGTCATCAGGACTCATCAGTTGACAATGAGGGGCTAAAGTGACAGTGAATGCACAAAGCAAGGGTTTCTTGTTAAAACTGTGTTCTAAAATTGCTATTTGCAAGAAAATAGTCTCGAGTGCAACAGGGAATATGTGCACTGAAGGATTTTATTGATTATTCCGTTACCCAATTGTCTTTTCTGTCAATTGTCTAATATTTTGGTAACCAATTAGTCATTTTCAAGAAGAAATGCCAAGTTTTCTCTATTTTTTTTTCTTCTCAGGAAATTAATTGGAGAAGATATCAATAAAATAGTAATGAAAATAGCAGCTTTCATCAGTTTCCTCTGGTCAGAGGGCTTCACTTTCCTAAACAGCTACAACTTACTATTACATCAAGGGCCTAGTTTAATGAAAACTCATTTCAGCAGCAACCCTGTTCTTTGAATCCACACCACTATCAGAACAGGACTTGTTTTCTTTTTAACTAAATTTAGTGGATTATCTCTGGATTATTGCCAGATTTGACATATTACAGTAAAAGCATTTTATTATCTACAGAAAGTACCAGATAATTCATCATGGTCACAATGCACAGAGTATTATTATACTGCCAATATGTGAGCCTGACACCATTGAGGAGTGGTATTAGTCAGCAGCCTGCAGCCCATTAATTCGTGTTCTGTCTGAATCGGGCCACAGTTAAGTTCACCTTTGCAGAACAGGGGTATTTTTTGATAAAGTAATATGAAATTATATTCCTCGTAGGCAGCACTAGAGATAAAAAAAACTTAAAATAATCAAATCTGTTTTTATCAGTGCAGGGACAGAAATTGCAGTCCCATCTGAGTGAGGGCATCTGCATGGAAGTGCAGCTCTTAATGTGCTGCCTTCCTCACCGCCCACCTACCACCATCTCCTGTGTTCCCCCATGGTGATGAGAGATCCTGTAGAGAGGCTGAGCAGCACTGCTCATTCTCACCTCTGAAGGGAGCTGCCAGTGTGGCAGAACAGGCTGGCACTCTGCCCTCTGCCTAGGCCAGCCTCCGCCAACACACAAACACACACGACATTTGCATAAATAAAGACAAATAGTTGTTGGAAAAAGGACCACATCTATTTAAACACCGCAGCAGCTGGAGAGAGAACGAGCCAGAGGAAGTAGATGGTGGATCATAAAAGATATTGTGAAGGTTTCACCCCCAAACACATTATTGCCACTTTACTTGAAGTTCTTTATTCACTGCTTTAGAAAAACATGGGTTGCTCTGCTTTTAGACATATAACTATTTTGTACACAGAGGATTAGGTGACTCATAGTGCTCCACTTTAACACCAGCTTTGTTTTTTTTATTTTTTTATTTAGGAGTTAAACTCTTGAAATGTGATTCACCGTTTCTCTCTCTAATAGCAGATAGAGAGGGGAGATGTCATCACTGTGCAAATCCATATACGGCAGGTTGGGATTATGGCCGTCTGTGTCATCTGTGATGGAAAAAATGTCATTTAAAGTCATCTTTTCCACCATGCGATGCGCTCCAACATTTGCGATGCAGGTTTTAAAAATAATGCTTCAACATTGTTTGTGCAAAGAAACACTTACTTTGCATAAGTGTTTTGATATAAATAATTCATTTTTGTGCTTGCAATCTGTTTTAGACACCAATTCAAAGTGTTTTGCATATAAGGTATAAAGTAGAAGAAAGCTTGAGTTGTCAATGTGCGACATTTAGTCTTCCACACTTCAGCAGCTCCTCTTGGCATCAGAGTGGATGTCAAGGTCACGTTGGTGAAATTCTCATTGTTGCCATTCACTTTAAAAAAATAAAATGATCCTCACTGAAGAAAATGCATTAAGAACAGAAATGGTAGAAGCAGGAAATAGGCTGCAGACTTACAACTATTTTGTTAATCAAATTTTTGTTACATACATTCACTGGTTTTAGAAGCTCAAATGAGGAAATTAGTAGCTTTTGCTGAATATCGTTGGGTTTTTGGGCTTGAGAAACTTGAGGATGCTACCTTGGTCTTCAGGAAACTGATGAGCACTTCTCACAGTTTTGTGATGTTGATAGACCCAATAAAACAAGAACATGAACCGATAATAAAAATAAATTTCTAGCTGTCTCTACCACATGCAGCAGTGTGTGTGTGTGTGTGTGTGTGTGTGTGTGTG
>JAUBNQ010000002.1:13418201-13431264 GCA_032353495.1 Ctenopoma kingsleyae | reverse complement strand
ACTGTTGTCAACTGCTTCTTTTAAGGTCAAGAATGAACTTTCAGTCTAAAAAATGTAAAATCTTTATGTGATCTATAATTCTTTTGATGTCAAAATTTCCACCACCAAAATTTCACATTTTCCACAGTAGTGAAATTTAAAGTAATTGCTGTTATTAACCTCACTGGCTGATAAGAACAATTTAAAGACCAAATGTCATCTAGGTCACTTGGTCATAATTATATTTTGTTCCAGCTAAAAACTACATAGAAAACTGTAACTGAGCTGCCAATATTTTTACCTGGTCGGCCTTCTTATTTAATAGACAAATACGGTGCCTGTACTCTCAGTATTTACATATGTTAGTCAAAGATATTGTAATGTTTGATTTTGCTCGGCCCTAACTTATCACGTTTGTGTTTCAGGCTCCGTCTCCATCAGATATCATGGGATTGCCCTGTCAGGGCAGCCCAGAGGACAGTGGCAGTAATTCAGGGGACACGACCGTGCACTCCTTGTCTGGCAGGGGGAGTAACTCACGCTGGTCGACTCTGTCCTGGGACGCCCCCTCTGACCTACTCTCTCCCCCAACACCAGACCCCAGTGGCACAGTTCACCTGGACTGTGATTCCAGACCTAGTTCAGGTAAATGTGCAGAAGTCAAAACAGCAGACATAGTGTAATAACAGCACTGAGCTGTTCAGTTTGTCACCTATTGTAAAAGAAGTCCCATTATATATTAACCGTATTCTTTTCACTTTTGTTTACTTGCACTCTACATGACTTGGCGCTGACTCATTCAGTTTCCTTCATGCTGTCAACTTTTCAGCTGTTTGTTGCCAAATCCTTATCCACTCTCATTCTGTTTCTACACCCAACTCAGACATTTCTCTCTCTGCCCCATGACTTCTTTTTTTTTTTTACTGTTTCCTATTGTTTTATGAGACCGTGAAAACATAGCAAGTAATATCAAGTCAAAATAAAAAAACTCAAACCTAATAACTTAAAAGATGTTATTCCAGAATTGTTGGGTTTAAAGTGGTTTTCACATCTTAACTTGTTGTTCTTCCAACCTTAATTTGAATTCAGATTTTTGTGATATTTTAGAGTCTGTGTAAATGTTCACAGCTGTTGCTTTTGCACTGCGCTGCCTTCATGTTACTTGTTAAACAAACAATGAATCCAATACTGTGACATCTTTGTTCAGGAATTTATGTTAATGAAGTTTGAGTTTCTGTGTAGGGGATGTCTTTGTTAAGCTAGTTTTTACTGATCTCACTAACTGCATATTTCTCTATATATACATCCAAACTAACCTTCTGGGTGAAGACCTTATAGAAAAGAAAATGTAGACATTGGGACCCTTATTTTCTGGTGTATATCCCTAGCGCCCATGGGTATTATAGAAAACTTGTTGTTGTAACTTGAGCATTAGCATATGACACAAATCTTTTCCTCTCTTGTCTAGGTTTCTATTCGGTAAGCGGGAGCTCTCTGTCAGATTCTTGCTACTCTGTGTCCAGTGATGCCGCTCATGGAGGACCAGCACCTACAGCCCGGCCTCTGAAGCTGTGGGAACAGGTTCCACACACTGATGGTCTGTGGCCTGAAGGTGCAGTACAGCAGAAGCAGCAGCAGTCTGTACCACAAAACAGCCAGGAAGGCCCCGAAACGACAGAAAGGACACCAGGTTCAGGTGAGTCGGTGCAGATCATGGATTTGTGTCGGGTGAATCCTTCAGAGTGAAAACTAATTTACAGTGCTCAACTGAAGACAGTTTCAATGTTCTGGCTTTTAAACTTCAGTGGACATCTAACATGCAGCAACAGATAAATATTTAGGGATCTAAATTTAAAAATATATTTGTCTTCTCTCGTCTCTTATAGCCCCATGTGACCTTGAAGCAACTGGTCTGAGCTTCCTGTCTGACCTCTACTCAGGACTTGGTGACTCCCTGATTGTTTCGCTCCTCCCACTTCTTGACTCCATCTCCTTTTCCTCAACTTCCTCCCTCCATCCAAAACTGCATCTGGAACCTCACTACTGCACAGACCTGGTTTCCTGTCGGACCAAAGAGGTTTATACCTACCCCAGCCCGCTGCATGCTGTTGCCCTACAGAGCCCTCTCTTCACCTCCCAGAGCCAGGAGCAATCAGTCTCTCCAAGTCCTGAAGGAACCCAACATGATGAACCACTGGAGTCCAACACTGACCCAGCACTGTCTCCCCAGCCCCAACAGCGCCCCACGCTGGCCTCCTTCACCCAGCTGGAGCAGTACATCTCTCGACTGGCTCATCAGTACCACAGCCGAGTTACCTCTTCCACCTTGGATCTCACTTCAGTTGCCACCCCAACTCCAGTGTTGCATAGAGGCCTTTCTACCCCAGGAAAAAGTCATGGTTCCACTCAGTCCCTTTCAGCCTTTGAGAGTCGCAGTACACCCACCACCCTGCCAGGGGGCAGCATCACTCCCTGTAAATCACTGCTAGGGAACTCTGCTAGAGTCAGCCTCAGCACTACTGGGAAAAAAGCCACCAGGAACTCAATCAACCTGGGTAACCTTCCTTCAGCAACCGGAGAAGACGTAAACATAAATCTGCATCTCAACCTCAACTTGAACCTGGCCCCAGGTTTAAATTCTAGTCGAGGACTGGCAGATAATTCCAAAAATAGCAGTTGTGGAGCTCTGAGAAGTGACTTTGCTGCAACTCCCAGTGCCTCCGCTTCATCACTTTCCTCTGCTACACCCACCCCAGCACTTAGAACTCGCCCTCGCATTTCAACTTGTCCAAGCAGCCTGAGCCACCGCAGTTCCTTAGAGGTCACTTCAGGGCCTGGACTCAGTTCTGGAATTGGGTCATCTGCCTTCTGTCGTTCTTTAGATTGGAGCAGTGGTGCTCCACCTGAAGCTGGACCATCAATGTTTGGTATGAATGCTGGATCAGCTCCTGGGTCTCAGCGCAGCAGCTTGATCCAAGAGTCAAGCTGCAGTCCCAAGCTAAGTGAAGACTCTCCCATGGTGGGGGAGATCTCCCGCCTGTCTGGCCTATCCAGGGCTGTTGTGGTCGGACTGATGGAACAAGGTGTAGAGCTGGATATTGACTGCTTCCAAACAGACACTCCAGGTGAAGTAAGGGCTCACAGTAAAACTCATCTGACACCCCAGACAGATCAGTCACATGACTATAGTAGACTGACTGACCTGAATCCCCAGAGACCAATACAGCTCTCTCTCAGTGTCACCCATTCTCCACAGTCTCAGTCCAGTCTCACCCCTCCTCTTTCACACTCCAGCAGCCCTATACACCCTTACCAGTCCATCCATATTCCCTCTCCCCACTACCCGTCACACTGCCACTACCAGCAGATTCCTTCCCCATCTGACCTTCCCTCCTCCACAGCCTCCTCCCCTGCATCCCGCCCTACACCCAGACGCCGCTCTCCTCCCCGGCCTCTCCAGCCTTCCCCCCTGGGAGCCACCCCGCTCACAGTTTTCCGTCGCGATGCACCCTTCCAGTGCTCCCTGCCCCGCACAAGGACCTCTCCTCTTGAGCATGGTGGTATTCAACCAAGAGGTGGATCACTTCGGCAGAGAGAAGGAGGAAGTGGAGGTAGCAGTGGGTGGAAGAGGGTGGAGGGAGAGGGTCTCTATAGAGGGAAACATGCATCACACAAGCTGATCAGAGCAACCACAGTTAGCAGCTACGCTAAGAGAGAGGACTACAGTTCTGTTTGGGGTGAGGAGAAGCAAAGGGAGCCAACAGCTACCCAAACACCGAAGAGGACTTCCAACAAACTTTGGAAGGGCTTTGAGGGACGCCTGTGGGGCAAAGACTTCGAAAGTGAAAGGGAAGAGATGGACAGAGCTGAATATGGCTACGGATGGAGGAGGAACAGTGTTGGAAGCTGGAGGAAGGAGCACCGAAGGGTGAAGACTTCATCCAGCAGCCATGACAAGAGACCAAAAGTGGATAACTCCCCCATCTTCTCAAAGAAGAGGGGTAAGGAAGATGGGGAGAGACGTAGCTCCAGCCTCAGGCTTTCCAGGAGGGCTCTCTTCAGGAGCGAGTCACAGGGTTTGCTTGTGCCTCATAATCACAGCGAGGAGACCTCAAGGCGGGCACACTGGGTCTCCTCCTTAGATGTGGGGCAAGGGGCCATGGGGATCAGAAAAGATGAAGGGGTCAGACTTCTGAGAGCTAAGGAAGACCAACGATTGTCTTCTACTGCCAGCCTATTTAACCTTTCTCGCTCTCAGAGCCTTGAGGGCAGCTGCCATTCCATCTCCCCTCTCTCCTCCCCTTCCTTTTCTCCATCCCCTCCTCCAAGGATGCCCCTCCAGCGCTCTCGATCACTGAGGGACTTGGGGAAGAAAGTGTTTGGCTCCATGAGATCCTTGAGTCTCAAACGGAAGCCATCCAAGAAGTGACACTTGTAAATGACCATTGCAGTAGATGATTCTTCCACATGTTAATGTTCAAAACACCGGTGATGGTTGGTATTGAATTTTCTGTTAATTGAAAGTGCCACTGTTTTCAAGCTTCAAAGAAATTGTGATTGATTATAAAGATACACTAGTTCTATAATACTGGCCGTTAGATGTCTGCCAGTACTTTCATCCACCAACTTGATGGAAGTTCCTCTCAGGCACGTGAATTGTGTAAAACCTGCTATTCATATCATACTTGGCTCATGTCATTTATTCTTGTAATGTTTTTGTAAAAAAAAAAAAAAAAGCAAAATGTCAAATTTCTGCAGCTTAGTCAGAGTACTCTGTAGCCAAAAGATTGCACTGTCGCTCAGAATCTTCCCTGATTATATATCATTGTAAGTTTTAAAAGCGAAAGTCCTGTACAGTCCACACAGAAAAGTCAGGGAAGAAGACACGTGACAATTTCATTTAGGGGTAAATCATTTTTAGAATAGGTGAAAAGAACTACGGTATTTCCAATAGTATGGGTTTCAGTGAAGTTTTTCATAGCGTGAATGTTGTTTCAAAGGATCTGAAATGTCGGCAGGACACTGTTCTGGTATCCTTTATGGCTGCAAAGTAGTGCCATTTAAGAACACTGAATATGAAAACATAGTATTATAAATATTGTTTGAACTTTGTAGCCATGAGTATGAATGTGTATGTGTACAATCCCCCTGCATGCTGCTCTGTGACTTGTTCGGTAATTATATCTATTGTAAGAATGTGATATTCCTTTTTGTTTATGGGCAATATTGCCTCTGAAGTACAATCATATTGGCCAGATAATGACCAAAACCAAGCAAATACTCTTTAACTTGACATTGTGCTCAGGATTTTCAAATAAATATTACATGATAGAAATATAGAGCGATTTGACACAAAATGTGGCTTCTCATGGCTGAAAATCAATAAAAGAAACTGATAAACAGTAGTGTGCCTGAAATACTCAATTATTATTAGATTTTTTTTACAGTTGAATTTGTTAAAAAAAACATCTAGGCTTGGACATTATTTATAAAAAATATTTTACTTTTAACTTTTTACTCACAAAAAAATCAACATTCACAGCACTGACCAGACATCTGCAATCATTGAGGCAAATCTGAACTTTGAGTAGTGTCACTTTAGCTTTCATAAGTATTTCTGTCAAACCACTAAAAAAACAGCTCTGTTTCTTTGTTGCTAGGAAACTAACTCTCCTGTCCTCTCCTTTCTATTTTCAGCAGCAACATCCTTCTTTCCTACTGAGTGCAATCCTGTATTCTGTAAAATACACAATCCTTACTCAGTAACATAAGTGATTCAAGATGTGTGAACATGCTCCTTTTGTAGTCAGTTCAAGTTAAACAGTTTTTCAGGCTGAGGCTTTGTATGGCAGTTGTCAGGCAACACTCCCTCACCAACTCTGCTGGTTTGGTTAACTCGTTCTGCAGAGCTGCTCTTCAGGTTGGAGGAAAACATGCCTCGATACATGGCTTTCTCTTTTTGCAACTCCCAATTCAGTTTCTCCTCAGCCCTCTGCAGATGCTTCCTCACACTAGTGTCTGCAATAGAAAAGTGAAAAAGTTTGAAAAGTTTAATTCTGGAAAGACCACAGGTGTTCAGATATGTACGAGAAGGCATTGAGAATTACACTAGAAATATTAAATGAGTGGAAATCAGCAAAGTACAAAAACATGTCCAAAATCATTTACTTGTCATATACCAAGTCAAAGTATTTTGTCTTGTATTAAATTAATATATTTATCTTATTTGTTTGATCAGTCACAAGATATAAATCAGGTTCTGATTTACGGTTGGTTGATGCTGTTATCTTTAGACAGAACCAGGTCACCTGTCTTTATGGTAAGCTAACTGACTATAGCTTCATATTTAACAGACCACTGTTACAGAATTGATATTATGTATATATTTGATAAGGATATTTCTGTAAAGGTAATATGTGTCACTGCATTGGTTTATGGTTAAAACACAAAAGCATCTTGATAAATTAAAATTTTCCCCTCTTAAGAGTATTTTACTGTTGTTAGTGGTATAAAGACATTATAGAACCAGCATCATTTGTAACAGCATGTACACATTAATTGTACTAAGAAGATGAAGTCTGCTTTCACAAATAAGAACCAATAGGCACTAGGGAAAAACAGGCTGTCTACACTGGATGCACCTCAGCCATATTTTTTCCATCTGTCGTAAACCGTATGCTTCCAGTTAACCAATAATTGTCTATACACACCATATAATGGCCAATGCTTCATTTGACACAGATTTCTGTGACAGAGTGTACAGCTCAAGTCTATTTTACTCTAAGTGACTTATAACTACATTGACTTTGTGTCATTTCTAATACACTGTGGCTGAAAAGATGACTGAAGCAGTTTATGTGCTGCTTTCACTACACCTGAGATAGAAAGTCAGATAAATCTAAATAAATTACCATAAATGACCAGCTATAAATGTGATGGCTGTTTTCTTACCATTAGGCTGTTCTCTGCAGGCCTGGGTGAGGTACTGTTTGGCAGTCTGTGCATCTCCCATCTCCAGAGTGGCAAGTCCTGCTCTGTACAGTGCTTTGACATTGCTAGGTTGCCACTGCAGCACCCGGAGGCTATAGTCCCGCACACGGGCATAGTCAACATTCTGCCTCTGTAGCAAACAGGCTGAAAGAGAATAAGTACAGAACATTAGCCCCAGCTGATCTCTGGTTTTAATGTGAACAGTATTAAAGTGTCTTCTTCAAGAAAAAAAATAACATGAACATGATATTGACCACATAAAACTTCAGATAATAACTATAATGACAAATATAAATGATAAATATTTTCTATCTTTGAATGACAATGTAATTTCTCGCTGCCATCTTTGTTTTTGTGGAGAAGAAATTGTCAAACCAGAGACTAAAATACCTATGCAGGACTGAACCAGATTGTTTCTGACTGTGCCCACATGGAAAAGTCTATGAGGATTTGAGTAATACCTTCAGAATTTGGGTTGTACAGTGACTCGACACAGTTAGTGATGTTGCCATATACTGCTTTACAAGGTATCGAGAGAGTCAGCACTGTGACTTGACCATTTATCATACAGTACACGAGCAGCACAAGAGTGGGCTAACAGAACATACCCATACTCTATGTTCCTTTTCCTTTTTGAGACAATCAGTGAAAAGCTTCTTAGGAGAGAAGACAGATCTTTGGATCACTTAATTGCAGAGGTATCTAGTGATAGGTATAAGCACTCCACGCAAAACTAGTGGCTACAGGAAACTACTTAAATGAAAATGAAACAGAAGTGCAGAAGAGCTTTTCTTTTGAAATAGACCACAACATGAGGGTCAAATTACTCTAGTGCTTTATCTTGACTGTAAATTGCATGGTTGTAATGTTTTATCTACCAGCCAAGTTGTTGTAGCAGTCCACTTGTGTGTTTCTCAGTAAAGCCTGCTGTTCAGGAGTGAGAGCAGGTACTTCAGGTCCAAACCCTTTCACTGAGGACATCACATCAGAATCGAGACCTCGGAGAATCAACAGAGCACGGTGGTAGCGGCCGATGGCTGTGCGGATGTTCTTATCCTTGTAAAAAGCATTTCCTTCTGTTTTCATCTGAGCTGCTTCCTCTAGTGAAGCCCAAACTGGCTTTGCAGAAGTCTGTTGGTTTCCAGAAAAGGCCGGTTCTGCTGCTGCCACTGCCCCCAGCACCTCCAGATTATCTTCTCCTCCTGCAGCCTCCATTTCTGCCGTAGAGCTAATAAACTAACATACAAAATTGTTATTACTACCAATACTATCCCCGTTAAACAGACACTAAACTTCATTTAGGGGAGAATATGACAGAATATAATAGAATAAATAACACGTACAAGGAATTTAAGGTTGTTAACTCTCAAAGACAGTACAGAAGATGTTCAAGAGGAATATAGGAAATGGAAAGGAAAGCAAAATGGTTGGTGCAAGTGTGTGCAACAATCCTAACAATTGTTGCTGCTTTAAAGTGCCCCTTTAATGGGTCATGTAAGTGGCAGATGAACTAATCAAGATTCAAAGAAATCATAGAGGGAAATTGCCTCATTGCTAATCCTCAATAAACAATAAAAATAAATTTGTCTGGCCATTACCCTGGGTTTAAGAGAAAAGAATCCCAGTGCATGTTACTTTGAGCATTTCCATATTGCTATGTACAGTTGTGTGCAAAAGTTTAGGCATCACCACCATCAATGGTTAGCATTTGCTCCTCTGCCTTTTCTCTTAAGCATAGAAGTGGGAATAATATTCTTTTGGACTGTAAGGCAGCCAGCAGCACCGTAAATATTGCATGGATGGAGGGGAAAATTGATATAACTAAAAATCAGCAACTTCAGAATCCAAATAACCTGCAGTCAGGAGAGTGCAAAAAGAGGAAACAGAATAATGGTCCCAATAAGATGTCAAAATCCACTACGAACAACTTTAACACAAGATGAGGCAGACTGATCTAATAACAGCGACAAAGAAGAATAGGTGGAACAAAGCACAGAGCACAAAACAACCTTAGCTGTGTATAGAAAGCACTGCTATGTCGTGATATACACACTTAACACTTCATCACTAAAAAAAATACTTCTCATTACTGCCACTTTGCTATCGACGTCAAACTTGAGTTCTTGCTACATACGGCTAAGAGACATTAGTTTCTATGGATACGGTGTCCGAGTTCTGCGTTCTCGCATACGTCATGATAACAAAACGTCATCCGTGAGGAACATTATAACGGACATTTAACGAACGTTTTGGACACGGGACGTTGACAGTTTGCGGCTAAGCTAACCGTGCTAGCATTGTTAGCACGCTAACTTCACCTTCTCACATACATATCAGAGAACATGGAAGTTTACACAACTTAACGACTCACTACATTAAAATTTGATGGACAGACTGTTACACATAATCTCACCTTATAAACTACAGGGCAGATGATGAACAGACAGCTAAATATTACTGCTTTGAGCTGACAATCATATTGCTGTTGTAGGCGCTTCCTTGTTTTCTTATGAAGTGGTAAAAACTTCAACCCCATGCAGCGTTACTGCCACCAAACGGCCAAACAAGGAATTACAACAACATAAAACATAAGATAAACCTTTATTAGTCCCACAAGTGGGAAATTTGCATATTTTTTTATGTAGCAATTTAATTTAAATTTTTTAATTTAATATGCAAATATTTTAGATAGCTTAGATTAAATTCTAATACATACATACATAATAATAAATTCTAATAATAATATCTCTTTGGACATACATTCACCTAGTAGCTTTATTTTAAAAAACTGCTTTTGCTTTTGAACTGATGAATTCTTACATCATCCTGTGGCCAAAATAATAATTTATAGAAATATTTTACATACAGTGTAGGTCGGTGCGACCTTAAGGTCTTAAGGTGCTTAAGAATCAGCACTTACACACAAAATGAAATCATTAGAAAGATCAGATAAAAGAAGAATAAAAACATCAGTGCACAACAAACATATTTCCACATTACTTTGAGTCTCAACAGTAATAGGACAAGCAGAACTGAATGTAACCTATAATACAGGTATATAAAAGAAAATAGTAGGCAGTAGGAAAATACCAACATTACTTCCATATAAAATTACATCTTGATAACGTACCAGCACCAAAATTCAACAAGCTCAGTTAATTAGACCCCATTAAAGGAAAGGTAAATTAGGAAATTACACCAATATTAAAAAAATCACTAGTATGCTTTTGTTGCAAGTTCTTACACCATCCCATGGCCAAGATAATCATTTTAAAAACATCAAGTATTTTTTATAAAAATACAAACATGATAATATAGCTCCATAAAAAGGGCTGCTTCCCTTTAAATAATTTGTCTTTCCGAATTTTGCTGGTTTGTCATTAACATTAATTCAGTCTCATTCTGAGCGTCAGGTTTTTGCTGCTCCTCTGGTTTGGCAGTGCCATTGCTCGTTAATGGGACCTGCTGTGATGGTTTGTGGGTGTTCACTTTGAATACATGCCACTTCTCAGGAATAATTCCTTTATTAAAGAGTAGTGAAGCCAGGTAGGAGAAAAACAAAGTGGCACAGAAGGTGGACAACATGCAGATAGTCATAACAGGAGCACCCTGGACATACACGTCGTCCTCAATAGTACAACCTGGGAAGCAGAGAACAACTGGCAAACCTATTGACGGCTCACCGCTCAGCACTCTCAACAGCACCCCAACTAGCAAGCCCATGACAGCGCCATAGCAATTGGAGATTTTAAAGAAGAGGACGCAGACAAGTTGAGGGAACATGATGGCATATGTTATTCCTGAGCCCAGGATCCAGAAAACCATGATGCTGTTGTGTAGAAAGGTGAGCGATGTGCCAGCTAATCCCACTAATACGACACTCACACGGATCACCCACTGCAGCTCCCGATCCGATGCCTGCAGGAAATAAAAAAGAAGCTCAGATACAATAAGAAAAGAATGAGAGAAGTAGAAAATAACTAACTATTGTGGTCTCCTCTTACTTTCGGCCTCAGGATATTCTTATAGATGTTGGATGTGAAGATTGAGGCAGCTGACAATAAAGAAGAGTCTGTTGATGACATTACAGCAGCAGCTATAGCTCCAATGCCAATGATGGAGATGTAGTTTGGGGTGAGGTGCTGTAGAGCAATGGGCAGAATCTGACCGGCTTCTCCTCGCTCGTATGGGGACGGAGAGCCGTATGAGGTCATGTTCCAGTCTGACATCAAAACAAAAAATAAATTAATTAAATAAAATGAAATAGCATATTTTTACACTATTATATGTTATTATATGTTACTCTATTGTCACACCTATTGATGCTGCGACTGCTCCAATCACCATGGAAGGGATTCCAAGTATGAAGATGAGGGGAGCTGCAATAAAGCAGATGGTCCTGGCTGTTTGTGATGAGGAAGCTGACAGTGTCCTCTGGTGGAAGTCCTGATATCCAAGGTTTCCTAAAGCCTTAAAAAAACAATCAAAACCACTCTTTTTACATTTACGTCATATTTCTGTACATCATGAAGCATTATGGAAATCAGTCTCTGTTATGCGTCATCCTGATGCAAAGTGTGTATTTGTAGTGTAAATTCTCATGTGAGCTGAATTGAGAAAAAAAAAAAAAACAGTAGCAGGCAATAGGCTGACATAAGATTGCACACAATAAATAACAAATAATTAACTAATAATTAATGTCCCTCTTCTCATTACTGTAAATTATGTCAAATACACTGAACTAAATGATGAATGAAGTCATTTAGCATCTCAAACTGCTAGTTAGAATGGTAATTGCTTGTGTCTTCTCCTTGTAAGTCGCTTTGTAGAAAAGCGGCTGCAAAGTAAAGTAAAGTAGTTTACCAGAATGCACAAGGGGAGAGTTTTCTTATACAGCATTATAGACTATTTTCACAGCAGACTTATTATTATACAGTAAAACCATGTGTTTCTAATAATATTTACAATAACTATCATGAATAATAATGTTTTCAGTAATTTTTATTATTTTTACACGCACCTTTTCTAATGAGACATGAGGAAATGTCTGTGTCAACAAGGATTCTTTACATGGTAAACAACTACAGATTCTTCCTCCAGCAGTTATACTTCCTGTGCCGACAGGCTAAGCAAATGTGCAAAAGTAATAGTCCTTACCAATAATAAGAAATTATCAATCCACCTCCATGCTCTTTCATTGTCCACTGTACCAATCCAGGGGGCCTGGTAGGTGAAGTTGAAAGCAGTCTTGGTAATGTCAGCTGAATGGGGGTTCATCAAAACAAAGGGGACACAGAGCCACTGCAGAAAAAACAAAGAACCATTTTTAAACATTTTTAAAAGAAGCACATCCACTTGAGTAGGTAATGTGACAGGTGTTCAATTATAGGATATCCCCACTGGTATGCTTGTGTGGGAGGATTAGAGGCTTGGCAAAATACCAAGAAGACACCATTCATAAGACGTTATAAGAGATAAGATGTTTTGTTTCAAGGTGAAACTTTTCTTAAATTCAGTGCAGTAAATACTGCTGTGTCAGAACAGACTTTAAACTTTAGACTTTATTGATTTGTCTCATTTTAAACCTCACCAAACTCACCAAACTGAAGAACATGAGAGTCAGCTGTATAATGTCTGTGTAGGCTACAGAGTAGAGGCCTCCCAGCAGTGTGTAGACGATGGCTACTGCCGCAGAGAGCCATATGCAAAGAGTATAGGACAAATCCAGGATCACACTCATCGTTGCACCTACAAACGTAACACAACCACATGTAACGCACAGAGAAACGTTTAGTACGATTACAGCTAATTATTATTAAATACATTTTTGATAGATCACTTAATAGCATTTCTATGATCAGATTTACATGATTGACAGTTGCAAAATATGAACGTCTCTGTCGCCAGTGCAGCGTGATGTGATTTACTGAGACATGGCTAACAAAGACAACTCCCTCTTCATATGTATGGATGGGCAGATTTACTCTTGTCAGACATGACAGAGTGCAGTTGAGAAGACAGGAGGAGGACCAGCATGTTTGTATGTGAACTAGCTGTCATGTCATCCCAGTCACGCAACAGTGAAAACAACACT
>JAUBNQ010000002.1:13389126-13418101 GCA_032353495.1 Ctenopoma kingsleyae | reverse complement strand
CATCCCTTGGCATGTACGAAAGAGGTTACAGAGTGACTTATGAAGTTCAGCGTGGCTCCCTGGACACGCAGATTATTATTAATAGAGATTTTAATTATTGCAGACTTTCAATTATCTTTTATCTCTCTTTTAGACAGTTTGTTATATACAGAAGAGGAAACATATGAAACAGGACAATAGACTGAATTTAACATTAAGAACAGTTACGTGTATTGGATCACTTATAAACCCTGTGGAGTCATCGAGTCATTAACACTTTGAAGGTCACCCATTGGTTGTTGTTACAGTAGGCTCTCATGTGTGTCACTGTGACCACCTGAACAACTGTGAAACTGCCTGGGTAAGGATAAAAGAACTGCGTGGTAAGTAGGTGACAAACGATGCCCGGGGCCACCTCCTCTGTTTAACAAGGATCGTTCAATCTTGCAATAAACACCTTCCCTCACACCTGGTTTGAACCAGTTGTCCACACTATGAATATATCTGTCTTCGAAGGAGTGGCCCTGGTCTTTCAGGTGCAGATGGACGAGTCCTGTCCTGAGGAGCTGGCTCTTCTGTGGTGTTCTGTTTGTGTTTGTCCTATGTACAAATCTGTACATTCTTCACTGCACTCAAACCCATACACTACATTGCTCTGTTTGTACTTGGTTTGGACCAGTTTCTGCCTCAGTGTGTTGCTCAGTTTGAAATGTACAAGGATGCTTTATTTGTTGAAGATCCACCTGAGCTTTTCAGACACCCCCACAACATATGGATTGACAATGCTGTTCTGTTTGTTTTTCTATTAACAATCACGTGATTTAAATTGTTTCCTCTTACAAATACCTGGGATTTCACTTCAAAATGAAATTAAATTCATCAGAGAGTGTTCATGCTGTGTTTAAACAGAGGAAATCAAATTCTTTTGAGACATTTTTAATAAAAGAGTTTTGTTTTATGCAGTCATATGTTGGGGTAACAGCCTGCCAGTGACAGGAACAGGATCAACAACTTCCTTTAAAGGAGAGTATAGATCATGCTTACAGTTTGAGGTGATCCTTTGTTTTGTGCTTTTAATCATTATAAAGGTTAACTGTTGAAAAGTGAAATGCCAATGTACTCCACACCACGAGTTAGAAGCTGTTTTGTGATTTATGCTGTAAAATTTTTGAACAAGAGTCCTGGTGATGCATGTAGTATTTATGTAAATGTGTATTTATTATTATTATTATTTATAAAAATATATACATTTATTTGACCACATGTCCTGTTGTTTTTAATGTTTTTTTTAGTGTGACCAGTGAACAGTTTGCAAACAAAACTGAAAATGTGATGTCACAGTGGACAGAAGCTTTTAAACAAACAAGAAAAACTGTAAATACACAAATTAAACACCAATCAGCCTTAGCACTACAAACAGACCTCAGGTAAACTCGAGACTTTTGTGAGAACTTTGCAAACATGGATAGTTTCCTAGCCAAAGATGACGTTGCTTGTGATGTGGTTGAGGTGATTCTAACAGAAGGTGGGATTCATGAACCATCCACCCCAACACCACAGTTTTTGGCTCACTATGGAACTGCAATTTTAATTAAATTATTCAAATTCCACAACAGGAGTGTTGAATAATAATAATTCTTGTTATAACACATTTGTTTTCGTTATGTTATCAATGAAAGTGTTTCAACATTTGGAATACATTTGGAATATATATATGTATATTATATGACTGTAAGAAAACTGACATGATTGTCACTTACCCAAGCCAATAAGAGTTCCAGTCACCCAGATGACATCAGATAAAAGCAGGGCCACAGACAGAACTCCACTCACTACATTTCCATACTTGATCTGGAATGGGTCCATCATGGTCACATATTTTCTGTCCCTCATTGTCTTGGCGAAGAAAAGTCCACCTTAACAATTACATTGCACAAAGGGAGACTCATTTAATTCAATTCAATTCGGTTTTATTTATATAGTGCCAAATCACAACAAAAGTCATCTCGAGGCACTTTACACTGTAAGGTTTAAGACCTTACAGAATATAGGTAAATACAGAATAATGTGGAAAACCCAACAATCCCACTTAAGCAAGCACTTAGGCGACAGTGGAGAGGAAAAACTCCCTTTAACGGAAGATACCTCCAACAGAACCAGCCATTATTATGTAGTAATAATGTAGTTATTTTGTAATAAAACAGTTTTCTTATTACTCAGGCACTTTGGCTATTTTAGCAAATTGCAAACCACACTTGCAATGACACCTTACAAAAAAACCCCAGCAAAACATTACACATCTCTAAAAGAAAAAAGGAAACAAATTTTGCAAAACTCTTTCAAAAGTTGTGTTTCTATCATGTCAGTACAGTACACAGAAAACACTTGTGGCTTTAGTTATGTTTTAAAGTGCTTTGTATGTGCATTGCCTACAAGTGATTAAAGGTTCAAGATAGCCTTTACAAACCATCATTAGTGTTAAAAATAATGTAAACTAACTATTAACTATTTACATTGCACTTTTCAAAAAGATTTACAAACTGCCTTACAAACACAAAAATCATTGGCATAATAAAATATTAACAGAATACATATTACATAGATACATATTAAATTATACTGTAAGGAGGAAGCCACAGCATGCATCCCTGTATTTTGTCTGCTTAAAAAAACACTGCACAGATTCGGTATTGCACTCATATTTATACTACATTGTCAAACTACATTGCCCACAGTCCCACTTGGCTGCAGAGAGTTTGGTCAGACCAAAAGCCTCAAGCAGAGATGAAGAGTCGGATACAGAGTTGGTTAAGCAGTCAAATAAGATGACTTAATTTATTTGTTGTAAAGACGACACCCACCCACTACGACCGTTTTTTCTGTTAGTTTTTGTGTGGAGTACAGACATTTTTGTTTGTTTCTGACTTGAGGCCTTAGGCTAGACAAAACAGTTAACATCTGTACACAGCTGTTTGATGTGGGAAATGGATAAAGTGCTGAAATTATTAGTAATAAGATAAACTGTCTACGACTCCAGAGGGTTAATATGAAAACGTATATAAAATGTATATAATTACTTATTTGTGCTAATAGGCACAGGTACCTGTCCAGGCTGGACACATCACATCTAAAAAAATTATATGTAATCCAGTTGTGGCATTATACTGCCATTCAGTACGGCATCAGCTGTCCCTCAGTTCGACGTCACCCCACATAAAAATTATACATAATGATGTTTGATAAAAGTGTCTTACCCACGATGAAAGACACAGCTGCTGTCACGGGCATGACAGCCCAGGTCAGTCCCATAGTTGGAGTGTACACTGCCTCTGTCAGACCGACGATGAAGCCGCCTCCAACAAAGGTTGCTGCAGGAAGCAAAGTGCAATGTTCAATGTTCAGATGTCACTATTACAGTTTTATGTGATTACTTACATGCTTGTTGAGCAATTTGACTCATTGTGTCAAAGCTCTAAACACAAGTCAAATAAGACACCTCACTTTTATGTCAAAATGAAAGTGTGCAATCAAAATGACATTTTTGTACATACAAAACACTAACATCTTTACTACTTTACTACCTTACTGATTGGTGATCAATAAGTGTTCAATAGTGTGTGTGAATACAAGTGTTTCCCCAATGACCAAAAGAGATCATTCCCAATTGTTTTTGGTATTGTAATAAGAGCTACAAGTTAAAATGCAGAAAGGCATGAAAGAAATAAGATATTTCATCTCAAAAAAACATATATATTCTTCTCTATTTGACAATCACGTTTTAAGAAACTGAAACGTTTCCTTTCATAGCGCTTTGCTTTTAATGTCTTCTCCCTGGCTTAACTTCTTGCTTTGTTTGTACCTGACTAAACGGAAATGTACGGAAGTTAAAGTTTGTAGCTGAATGCGACATTGGCTTCAATTTAAAGTTTTAAGTCAAACCACGTGTTAAGCATTTGTGTAACTCCACTGCGGTTTCACGATGTTCCCTGAACACTCACCCGTCATAGTGAAGATCCCCACCACCAGGCTGATCCCTCTGTTTCCCAGCAGAGTCACCTCTGTCCGGTCAGCATGGGTTTTGTTCTGCACGTGCCTGGACTTCATGGAAGCCCAGATGCCGGTGCCCAGCACCATCAGGTAGAAGACCACCATCAACACGAGTCCCGGGACGTTCAGGCTCATCGTGGCTTGAACGGCTGAGTGAGCGACGGACTGTGACTACCAGTGCCTCTCTCGACACAGTGCCTGCATGTTAAAACAAGAAGAACCGGATTTCACTTGTAGAATCACGGTTGTAGAGCTGCTCACCCACCCACGGAGAGATAAAACACCTGAAGTTAAATACAGAGCAGATCGATTATTAAGTGATCAAAACGGCGTTGTTTTCCCTGCACCGTTTTTATACTTTACATTATTTTAGAAATATGTTCACTAGGTTTACCATGTTGCCTTGAAGCTTTTAAACAGTGGGCACACACACGGTGCGGCATACGACGTGCGTGTTGACCAACTACGACGACCTGAACTGATTCACTGCGAGACAGTTTGGTGACAAATCAACTGATCGACCGACAGGTGAAAGAATGACGATCGAAAGCAGCAGCAGCAGACTTTATATTTACTGCAGGAACGTTTAAGCAGGATGTGTTGTACCTGTGGAGTCGACCTCTGAGTGATCAGCTGTCCATGGCTCCCTGAGGACACCGCCCGACCAGTCAAACTCCTGCACGAGTTGCAGGGGGTGCGCACATTTCTGGTGTTGGCTGCAGCTGGGGGGCATGAAAAACAACATGAAGCAGGAGATATTCGGTAAACACTGAGCAGTCTACGTTTTGGACACTGTATAATCAGGGAAGAGGACGTGCGTTGTATTACCTCTTAAATGCACTTGACGATTGGTCCACAACAGGCCCACCTATCGAATTAACCCGTGGAGGACCAGAAACAGAATCTCTCTACATGGATACCTTATTCACCATATATTGAGAAATTCTGCTACACATTTTCAGAGATATACTGTTTTCTTGTGAACTATGACTGACCTTTAATATGATCAGGCCTCTACAAATGTTTTTCAGATCAAATTTGAATAAACTGGAAATAACAGACACTTTGTCTGTACCTCATTATGCACAATCAGAAATATCCCAACTCTAAACTTCTAGCTGGTATTGGACTTAATTTGATTTACTGAAGCAGCTGAATGAGTCAGAAAGTGTTGTCAACCCAGTAAAATAATTTGTAAAAATATCTCCAGTGTGAATGAGCGAGCTTATACAGATGCTAAATAAGAGGAGATGCCAAGACAGCGGAGAGCAGATGACCAAATAAATTTAATTAGCTTATACAAATAGATGGACGTTACAGCTCATCAGGACTACAGACATCTGTTGTTTCTTGGTTCACTGGAAAGATTCTTCTTTGGCTGCAGAGTATATTCATTCTGTTTTTTTCCAATTTGCTGTCCAACGGCTGGAAAGAAGACCAGCAGGACGGTGCTGATAAGCACAAGTAACACCTACGGGCTTTATCTTTCTCTTCTTTGCAGATCATTAGTGGAATACCCTTCATATTAATTTGTCTCACGTTTAACAATGACGTGAGAAAAGGAAAACTTGATTTTGGGTTGGACAGGTGAACCTGTCTGTCCTGTCGATCACCAGGGTTTTAAGCAATCAGTAGTTTTTGTGAAAGTTTTAGTATCACTTACATCATGTATTGCACCCACACAAGTTAATGCAATAAACACTGAGCCTTCTCAGTGATACGTAAGCGACAGTTGCTTTTAAGTTGTTCAGAGACACTGGAAACAGTTAGATCCAGATTATAGATGCTGTTTTTTAATTATTAATTATGTTTAATAAATAATAAACTAAAAGCTGCTGTATATTTATTTTACCTTTGTAAGAGACACAGGATCTGGCCAAAACTGTTGTCTTAAGTATCAATGGTATGTTGTTGTAATGTCCACAATAAAATGCATATACACTAGATACAGTTAGCTGTAATTCTGACTTCAACATTGCACAATCAAAGGAGTAAACTCACAGATGATTGGTGGGCTTGAAGAAATGCACATTCTCATTTAGAAAACAAATTAAATTCAGATACAAACTGAATTAAGATCTAATATTTAACTACTTTCAACAGGGGTCCTGACCACTGAGTTAACACAATCCAGAGAGAGTTAAGATGCAGATTTGGGTTATTTTCACACTGAATGTGAGTCTCTCTCCTGTCTCTGACAAACATGCTTCACATATTTTGCTGTAGACACATTAAGGGCGAAAAAAGTATTCGTGTCATTTATGTAACAACACCACGAAATTACTATACGACTAGTTTAAGTCATTTCCTGGCAAAGTATTGAAACATTTCCTTGTTAGAGCGTCACATATGTGATGTTTTTATGCTATTATTATTATCTTTGTTTTATTTTGAACTGTTGTATAATAAAATAAACAATCATTTAGCTCACAAACATCATTTTGGGACATAAAAGCAGGCAACTTTAAGTATTTTTCAACTTTTATAAAAAAAAATTCAAAAACACTCAAGTACAAGTGAACGGCCTGTATTCAAAAATTCACCTACTTATTTTAACAAGGCATTCATTTTATCAACTTACTGTATACAATGTGTTGTACCCTCCTGTCTGAAGGCCACATGATAAGGAACAACTGTGGGCGTAATTAAATAAACATGCAGCTGCTGTGTATCAGCATGAAAAACTTGCTGCCCTCCTAACCACATATTACAAAGGCTACATATCATTTAGGTCAACTATTGTGAGTGTATTTGAATGTATTTATTAATTAGTTTATTATCCTGTGAATGTTATCCTTCTTTATCTATCCTTCTTTCCTGGAAATGCTGAAAATCATATAACCCTCTCAAGTAAAATAAAGAGAAAAGTGGATTCTCGTGTGTTTTAATGGACACACCAAACCCAAACCAGTCCAATAGCTCCACAAATCTAATTGTACACTTGAATTCCTTAATTGTATTAACACAAAAAAATATCTTGTGCATGGTCATATCAGTGTCCAACTCGACCCTGAACAAGCTCTCGCCCACTGCGCCCCGCTGAGGAACGCTGCCTGGTGGTCCCTATACCACACAGCGAAAGGCCCAAAGCAAAGATCTTCAGCTCAGTGGCCCCATGATGGTGTAAAGAAGTACATAACCGCTCGTCAAGCCTCACTCCTAACGCTGAAACAACAACTGGAGACAGAACTCTTCTGCAACTTCCTATGCGCATAGAAAAAACTGTTCTGACCGATCTGACACTTGGGTCTGAGGACACATTTCCTCTTACGGCACTTTTAAAGTCTTCCCCTTGGCTTAGCTGTTTTTGCTTGATCTGTACCTCAGCTGTGATGAACTGTGACAAACGACTAAATGTAAATGTATGACTCCACTGAAGGACGCACGTAAGCCTGGAACCGTCAGCCACTTTAATTTTCATTCACAAAACAGTGGAAAAAGCCCAAAGTCAAATGTTAGGCTTACGATTAAAGACAACTAGGCGTAACAATACTGAGTGGAAATACACAAGAGACATGCTTGAATAACAGGTAAGTTAAGAGCGTACTTACACTGAATACTTGAGTAAACGTACCTCGCTCGGTTACATTTGACCACAGTTTATTGCGTTGTATGTCTAAACATCTGCCGCCCTTCACTGTTCGCCGCATCACAGCCACATTATTGTGAGCGATCAAGTTCAGTTCACGTTCAGAGTCTGACTTCACTTATAAAGAATAAATGTAGACAGCTGACTGCTAAGGTTGTGGCGAATTTCTGATGACTAATGAGATGACGGAGTGCCTTACCGCTGTGCTGTGCGTCTGTGAATGAATGAAGATTCATCCAGGACTCCTCTCCTCCCTGCTTGTTTGTCCGTCTCTTTCTGTCCCACTATAACGCGGAGGGTTGAGCTTATCACTGGCGGGTTGGCATGTGTCTTATTGCGTCCCAGTAAGGTAATAAGATGTGGTTAGTTATGAAGGAAAGTGACTATTTGCAGTTTGTCTGTTATCTGGCTCAAGGTTGCTCAGCTGTAAACAATCCGTTCCTGCGTGACAGAGGCTGTTGGTTATTTCCTGAGACAAAACAGCGGATCTTTGTTTAACACTGGCTGGACCAGGAATAAATTTGGCTGGACCAGGAATAAATATTGCGTGTGTAGACCAATGGTCATCAGAGACACAATGTTAATTTTGAAAAAAAAAAAGCCACATTTTTCCAGATATGTTAGCCCTTTGACATTTGACCTGATGTGTACTGGGAAAGGGACATCCTTTACACTACGTGGGCATTCAGCCTGAGAGGGCACCAACTTCCTCATTTTTTCAGTTTGGATGGCTATGGAAACTGTTCCTTTTTATTTTCACAATAAGAGTCTTAATTATAAAACGTTGAGACCAACGCGCTTGTCTTGTTTATATTCGACTGGCACACACAAACACCCCTCTCTACTTGGTTCCTTCCAGCTGGAGAGCGCTGCCTGCAGCCGGTAGATGCGCTGAGCTCAGAGAAGCTGAGAAATGAATCTTTATCACTTTAAGTAATTTGTAAATTACTGAAAACTTCACAGTTTCACTATTTAAATTGACTTTAGCACCACTGGCTATATAATATAATCTCTATATATATCTAATCTGCTGTTAACCCAGATATTGTTTCTGTCAACATTTTCTTGGTCAGTATTGTAACTATAAAATAGTAAATTATTAATGTTCAGTGTAATTATAACATTAATTCGATTTTGATAGGGGTTGCTTTAATGACAAACATGAGATGAGTTTAGTGTAGAGGTGCAGGAAACAAGAGATACAGTTACTGTACAGTTCAAGTTTGCTCATTACTCATATTACTCAGGTGGAGCCACAGGATCCACAGGTAAGGTCTCACTTACTGTGGCTCAATAAGGCCTTGCCTGACTCTGCAAACAAGCCAATCAGAGACAGAGGATACAGCAGGTACATTACACTCACAGGATGCCAGTGCCACGGGACTGTGAAACCGCCCCTTCAAAAGATGCAATGCATGACATTCATGTAATTCATTTAGAAGATAATTGATGTTTTAAAAAATTAGTCTCCAATACAACACTTGTTTAAAGGCATTTCCATTCATTACTTAAATTCTTACTCATATGGAAGATAACTGCAGAGCATATACCCATAAACTGCTTATCAATATTTTCAGCTGCAGATATTCACAAACCTGGACATTTACAGATTAGGCAATGTTGATATTAAATTAAATATGGTTATGCAACTGCATGGTTCATATTTTACCCCAGATTTCTTCAGAGCAGATTTTTTTGTGGATAGTTTTGTCACTATATTTTTGAGTTTGGAAATGAGGACCAAAGTGTACAGCCCCATTATGAGTAATGTGTTTGACAAGTCAGGAAAAGCTCATGGGTATGTCTGGGTGAAAGAGCCGCGCCCCTGTTACCTCACTGCCCAGTGTGCAGCTCACAGGATATCTTATATTTTGCAAACAAGTGTTGCTAAACTGGAAGAGTCACTCAATTTATTCTGGAGCAATGCAATGTGGAGATAAAAACAAAATTTCCTATGGCGACAAACACATTATATCTTGATCTGAATTTTTTAAATAAATATATATTAATAAAAAAATATGCCTATCTACTACTACTACTGAGTTTTAGGTGCTTCAGTACTGTAGTGTGTGTACTGTTTTAGCTTCAGTAATTACTAGTATTCATAGCTTCAACAGAATTGATTGTGTTAATAAATATATATTAAGTATGATGCATTCGCCACTAAATTATGACATCTATTCTCTATTTATGCAGAACACAAACACAGTGAACTGGGTCTCAGTTTTTGTGTACAGTGTTTTTAGAGTCTTTTCTCTAAAAACAGCGTGTTGCTTTAATGTAACTGGAGCTATATGAGAAGGTCAAAGTGAAACAAAACAGTAAAAATGCGGGTCGCAGCTGAACCCATTAAAAAGCCCCATGGACCATTAGGTGCTAATTAATCACTTCGCATGTCCTCTTTCTCATTATTACTTAGAAACATTTCATACACTGCTGTTGTGACAAATCGTCTGTAGATGCTCTAATCAAAAGCTCTTCAGCAGCAGCGGACGTTGTTTACCTCACATCTTTGCGCAGGCGCACTGCCACTTCTCACAACCGCAATAAGCAAACATGGCGGCGGCCGTCGACAGTGTTGTGAAAGTGTAAGTTTACCTTTATTTCTTTTAAGAGTAAAACTATCAGTTAAACAGAAATTAATGTATGGACATTTACTCGCCATGTTACTGTAGAGTGGAGGAAACTGTAAGCATCGCATCCTCTTGCTGGAACAATAATTGTCCCAAGAGGATAATGTTATCCGCTGAGCTAAGGTTAGCTTTGTTAGCCGTAGGCAAATATGAATGAGGCGAACCCATCGTGGAGCTGTGTTTTAGCCACTTCTGATCACTAACGTAGATACTCACTGGAGTGTTAAAGGTGGTGTTACACACTATGTCATCTAACTGTGGCTAGTTAGCCTTCCGCAGATGAAAGAAAGAGTTAATTTTGTAGTAAGCTGTCAGCTTGGCGGGCGCTTTGTTGTGACGAGAGGCTTGCTAACAATCAACCTTTTGTTCTGACACGGCTCCGTCGGTGCTGTTAGTATATTGTAATGAATCCATGATTGGTTGTGTGTGTCCTGTTCATAAAAGAGGAGCCTGTGCAGTCTGTGAGCAGTATCAGACAACAGTGCTACAGTTTGTTTTGTTAGTGAAGTATAATTATGTTTTTTATGGGTATTTGCTCGTGTAGCATAGCGATTAGGCATTTTAACGGAGATGGCTGCCATATTATGATAATGGTAGGAAATGAAAAAATGCTTGAAGTAAGCATTATAAAATATATTGTATGAGAGCTGTGCAGCAGAGACATTTGCAGGAATCACACTGGTCCTTTATGGTGCAGTTCTAAAAACGCCAACTTGTGTGATCACACAATCAAAATAGCTGTCATTAGCTGCTGCTGAACAGTGTAGCTATATCAACAAACATTTAATAAAATGTTTTTTTTATATGAAACTATATTTAATTGTGCCCCCTCTTCTAACCGTATTGTGGACAGTCATAAACTGCATACTGGCGGATATAAGCTTATTACAGATGTACTGCTGTCTGCAGAATTGCATTTGACATTTGAAGAAGTCAACTTAGGCTTAGGGATATTGGGATGAACACTTTTATAACTTACATTTTGCATAAAAGTTGACATTAATATGAATATTATTGACTAAATGGCTAACTAACTTATAAAGAAAGTAATCAATTGATTATTCAATTATAAAAATCATATGTCCTTATCTGTGATATTTAACCTGACTGTGTTCGTCTTTTGCATTTCAGCCTAGGAGAGCAGTACTACAGAGATGCAATGGAGCAGTGTCATAGTTACAATGCTCGTCTGTGTGCTGAGCGCAGCATTCTCATGCCTTTCCTGGACTCCCAGACTGGTGTCGCCCAGTCCAACTGTTACATCTGGATGGAAAAGAGACACCGGAGTGCAGGTAAAATGAATAATATAAACTGGCTTAACATTTTATCTTGATGATCACTTCACCTCATCACATCATGTTATAGTTATACAAAATAAGTGATAGGAATTCTTGCTTGTGTGAATTCTGTAAAACAATTTGTGAATAGAAATACTTTAATTTTAACTTGTCAACAGGTTCCAATTCCAAATTGAATTATGTCAGTTGAAAGCAAAATATAGCTTTCCTTTTTTGGGTATATGCCATTTATACAGAAAGTACATTTTACAAGGCAAAGAGGAACATACTTCATTCTTTGGTTGTTCTGTTTTAACTGTGTCACATTAGGTGTAGCTCCAGGGCAGCTGTACTCTTACCCAGCCCGGAGATGGAGGAAGAAACGGCGTTCTCATCCGCCTGAGGACCCCCGCTTGGCTTTCCCTCCCCTCAAAGCAGGTATCATATCTGATGGAGTAACGTCACCCACTGCAAAATGGGTTAATTCATGCTGGTGTAACTGTTTATTACTGCAGTTTAGTACTAGTTCCACTGAACATACATAGTAATTATGTGTTTATGAATGGCAGCCAGCTCTGTTGATTAATTGGTTATCTTTATGTGTTTGTCTGTTTCTGTGTTCATGTCATGCCATTGCATGTGTTACTGTTGTGCTTTGTGTGCAGCAGATTTGGAGTTGGGTCTAAAGCGTGATGCATTTGGGGCGGTGGATGGCAGCAGTTTGGAGGCACTGCTAAAGGGGGAACCCCTTGACAGGAGGGGCGGCATATCAGACCTGCGTGGCCCAGAGGACGATCCAGCCACTGTGGAGCCTCCGGCTACGTCTACAGCCACTCACACATCCTCTGGACGCATCCGCAAGGTCAGGCTCAAAGGCTCGGAGTACTGCATGCTTCTGCTTTTATGATCATCTGTAATTTGAGCCTTTTATTTTAAAATAACTGCTTTTTGGGTTCAGAAAAGGAGATTTTGATTCAGAGGGTTTCCTTTGCTCTGTGTTTTAATTTCAGCACTTGAGTCTTGTTCTTATCCTTCCTGAGTTCCCCATTTTGAAGTCAGTCATGAGACACATCCCTATAAAAATGTTAATGTGTCATTTGGCTGTTATTTCAGCCTTCTAATAATTTGAGTATATTAATCAAAGTTTGTGTTTTTGCAAAAATAGACAGTTAAACGCCTTGGTCTTGTGTTTTTACCAAGCATCAGATTCTAAATGAGTTCATTTATTCAGTACAAGACTTATCGCATTGCAGAGAGTCCTGGACCATGATGACTACTTGGATGACCTGGATGACGAAGACTTCGAGGATGAGACACCCAAAAGACGAGGCAAGAGCAAGTCCAAGGTGAGTCTGTTCTGTCTTGTGCTGCAGTTAGTTCTGTGTTGGGTTTGTGGGGTATGAAAGTAGCGTTTTCTGATGTATAATAAACTAAATGACTAATCAGTTTGTCAACAAAATAATCTGCTGATCTTTTTCTTGTTTTGTGTCTTATTATTCTTGTTAAATAAAGTGTTAAAAGTTAATTGTCTGTCTCTGTCTCATGGGTTCTGTAGGGTCGCAGTGATAAGAATGGCAAGAAGAAAACAGAAGCTGCAGCTGCAGCCCTGGAGGAGAGGGACAAACCTTATGCCTGTGACAGTGAGTTGAAGCTTCCTTTGTAACCACCGTGTGTGTGTATTTGTTTTATGCATGTCAGCAAGAGTGTTTTTTGCTTTTCCTCTTGAAAGATTTGGAACTAAAGTTTGTCAACATAGAAAGTGGAAAAGTTGCTCGACTGGATGTGTTTTTTGTTTTTTCCTGACATGACAATTCGCGTGTGCTCTGTAACTTCTTGCTGCCTGTTACTCACTGCAAATGCTGACCTCGCTATATCTTGTCAGCCTGAAATAACCATGTAATAAAAAAGTTAAACAATATGGAGCCGTTGTGAGGTGATGAGCAACGACTTGGACCTTTTTGGACAGTAGTTAGAACTAGCTGCCATCACTATAACACTTATGTATGACCGTGTGTGTGTGTATTAGTCTGCGGGAAGCGCTACAAGAACCGTCCTGGCCTGAGCTACCACTATACACACTCTCACCTGGCCGAGGAGGAGGGCGAGGACCGCGAGGAGATCGAGGCACCACCCACTCCTCGCCAGCCTGAGGAGCAGAAGAGTGAGTCACTCTCTAGTGCTGAGAGAGACGGAGAGAGAGGGGAGGGAGGTTTGGTTGCATGCCATGTAGCATGTGTGTGTTGGTTCAGGGAAGTCTCTCTCTCATTCTTTTTTCTGCTTTTTTTGATTTTCATACTGATTTTGAATCCCAAATTCGGGATCCAACTGAAACATGCTTGCACAGTTGGGATTTCTGGCATTTTTTTCAGCATATCATCCATCTTTTTTTTCCCTACATATCCATCGCATTACTGTTATTTTCTTTTGTGTACATGGCATCGTGTTAGCAAATACATCCAACAAGTGCGTTTTGTCAGTTGTCACCTATTCCTTAGTTTGGATCATGATTCAGTACATCATCAACCTATTATAGATAAAGAGTGTTGTTGGCAGACGTGGCATACACAGGTTTGTACTTTTTATAATTTATATTTGATTTGTAGTGTTATAAGACTAATATACTATATACCAGTTTTGATGTTCATCTGGAAGAAGAGGGAGTTATTTAATTGGTCCTGCTCGATAGTTTAAAGTGACAGTCCTAATGTGCACTGAAACATGTCTTCGTTCATTCTCCTGCTCAGCTACTAAGAAAGGTCCCAATGGACTGGCGCTGCCCAACGATTACTGTGACTTCTGCCTGGGAGACTCCACCCTTAACCAGAAGACTGGCCAATCAGAAGAGCTGGTGTCCTGCTCAGACTGTGGACGCTCAGGTATGAAGTTAGATGTTCATTAAATCATGACCGTCTTAGTGACTGCTGTTTATACATTTGCTCATATTTTTGGTGTTGGAAAGACTAAAAGAGAACATTTACCTCTAAATGTCTTTAAAATAATTTAAATACTAACTATGTACAATACTCTCACTATAACCTCATGCATACCTCTCCCTCCTCCAGGCCACCCGACATGCCTGCAGTTCACACCAGTGATGATGGCTGCTGTGAAGACTTACCGCTGGCAGTGCATCGAGTGCAAGTGCTGCAATGTTTGTGGCACCTCAGAGAATGATGTGAGCTCCTTTTATATTATTCCTCAGTGACACCAAATATCACGTGGTAGTGGTCACAGTGCTACTAAAGAAACTGAAAATTTAGTTCATTTTACTTGACAGTGGACTTTTTTCATTTCAGAGAGAGATAAATTGTTGCATCTGTCTCTTGCTCCACTCACCAATCAGTGTCATGAGTGTCATGAATTAGAGGCAGTAGTTGGTGCTGTTTCTCAGTTTAGATACATGGCAGTGTTAATGAAGTGCATGACATCAAACTTTCATTTAACATTAGTGAGGAACTATCTCACCTTTTCTGTCCACTCAGTTTCCTCTTCTTGTTTCATCAGTAGACTGAACTTCATGTTGTGGTTTTGTAGGACCAGCTGCTGTTCTGTGATGACTGTGACAGAGGTTACCACATGTATTGTCTAACTCCACCCATGACTGAACCCCCGGAGGGTAAGCTGGCACCAAAACCTTTACTGAAGACAAGGAACAAACTTGAAGTTTTTCTACTGTATATCATCACTATGTGCTGGGTTAAAAGTTGGTGACAGGAAGGTGACCTTCCCCTAGTCTATCACTCAAGGTCCCCTTCTTTGCACCTACAGCCCTGCTGGTCTGTGACCTTATCCTCTAATCACTTGTTTTGAGAACTTTAAGAAATCTTTACTAGGTTATGTGACCTTTATCACATAAATACAAAATAGTAAAAATACTCATTACAAAGCGCCAGAGCCCAAGGCGATGTCTACAAATACCATGTTTCTCTGACCAACACTCTAAAACCCAAAGATATCCAGTTTAGTAGTATACAACAAAACAAACAAAAATACAGAGAATAATCACAATTGAGCAACTGGAACTAGAGAATGTTTATTTTGCAAACAACAAGTTAAAAATGCTTGGTGATCCTTGTCTATTAATTGAGAAAGTAAACTAGTAAACATATACTTTACTATTGGGAACACACTTTAGCATCAAACACATCCTTCTTAATCTTTGTCTCACTGTGCTGTTGTGTATTTTCCAGGGAGCTGGAGCTGCCACCTGTGTCTGGCTCTGCTGAAGGACAAAGCTTCCATATACCAGCAGAACCAGAACTCTGGACCTGAGTGACTTCACAGTAGCAAGTCCTGCCCCCTCTACGCCAGGATCCCACCCTCGATCATCAGACCTCCTCTCAGTCTAGAGCTCCAGGCTCTGTCAGGATGTAGCAGAGCCAGATTGCAGATCAGCTTTTAGAAGTCCTAGTATCTACAGTGTCAGTGGGGGGACTCAGAACCAAAACAGACCTCAGATCAGTCAACATGGGGATCAGAACATCACTACCAACCTGCCTGCAAAGTGCCAGAGGCCTGCCGGTCAACACGTACATACTGTTGCGTAAATACAGTTCACACACACTTTCCTGGACTGTTGCAAAGACAGAGATCATGCAGTAACCATAGTAACTGCTGTCTCCATGGGAGCTCCCAGGAGCAAACGGATTATTATCGCAGCTAACTATCTGCACCCTTTCACACTCAAGACACAGTGTGGACTATCAAGACAACTGTTTTGTGTTTTTTTTGCCAAATCATATATTTTTACTCCTGAAATGTGGAAGAAAAAAAACATCACCACAGATACAAGGATTATTATTATTAATATTATTATTATTATTATTATTATTGCTATTGTTAAAGTGGACTTTTGTGGCATTTGTCTGTGTACTTTAGTCTGATCCATTGGAGCATTTATCTTTCAAAGATGTTTCTTTGAGGGGAGCTTGTCAGTGCCAAGATCCATCATCACATGAAATACACACAACAATGACCCACAGAGCTTCTAACAACCACTAAAACCATCAGTGGGTCAAAACATCAACAAAAAAAACATGGCTTAGACTTGTTAAGCTGTTAGCACAATACATTTGGCCTTGCTACTTTAGGGTTCCACCAAAACTAGCTTCTCATTGCTAATTCTGTTACTGGATAGATCAGTTACTTTGACCAAACACTATCAGAAGAATGCACTGTAGGTTGGGCTCGTGAGACACAAACTTGCAGTAGTTCATTTTCAAAGCTAAAAATGAAATGAAACCGATGGCAGTTCCATATCTTCACCTGCTGTTAGTCTAACATATGAAACTAGAAACCATAAAGGTGTGTCCTTCTTGAAGATGTTTTGTGCAAGCTTATTAGAAACCGTTTGGCAGTGACATCGTCCATTGACATTTTTAACAGCTGCTGCTGAACTGATGACACAGAATCATTTACAAACTTGTAGCTGCTTGTATAATTTGTCTCACTGAAGCAGTTTTGCATGCAGATTGCACCTGTATGAATGCGCACACACGTTTCATTTGTATTATTTTTTTTTTACATTTTATATTACCTGATAATCCATTGGTATTGGGAGTTTTTTCTAGTAGAATTTTGTAAAGTTTATCGTATAGCAAACACTTCAAGTATATAGCTCCTAATGCATTCTATGTACTGTATTGACTTTTTCTATTTTTGTTATGACTGTGACATGTTTGAATTTATTTGATTATTCTGATATGTCAAACCTCCATTATGAGTATTTGTAAAATGATGTACTTTGTTGTACTATTTTTATTTTTACATTTCTTTGGTATTGAAGCTAATTTAGCCTGACTGAAATAAAAATCAATTTGAATGATGTGTCCATTGTAATTGCTTTACATAGATAGTAATTATCACCTTCATATAGATAAAATAATGTGTACTTACAGTTTCAGGCATCCATACATCCATTATCCTAACTGCTTGTACTCTTTGCTGGGGTTCTGGAGCCTATGCCAGCTGTCATTGGATGAGAGGCAGGGTACACCCGGGACAGGTCACCAGTCTCTCACCAGGCTCACACACCTATGGGCAATTTAGAGTCACCAATCAACCTTGTATGCATGTCTTTGGACTGTGGGAGGAAGCTGGAGTACCCGGCTACACACAGAAACACTCTCAGCCAACTTGGGTCCTTGCACCGCTGCCCCTGTACTAACAGTTGTAACTGGAATGAAATGGAAGAGCTACTTTCAGCTGAAAAATCAAACAGCTTGTGGAAGAGTTAAAAACAGCTGGCAATTAAATATATAAGACAGTAGAAACAGTATTTTGAACAGACCACCTGTTTCTGCTCGTCTTGTTCCGACTGATCATCCTTTCAGTGATTTGTCTTTGCTTTCAGCACTTGGACAGTTCCCTTGACCCATCCTGCTGAGCTCTGTGGAGCTGTCTTTGGTGCTGGGCAGGTAATGGCCTTTCAGTTCAAACATGACTTTGACAGTACATCAGTCTGTCTTAACAGCACACAGATTCAGTTCTATCTAATCCTTGTGTAACTTGTGTTGCTCACTACACTAAACTTGCATACGCGCATTAATCTGTCTCACATAAAAAACTAAACTATTGCATAACATACTGTAAATGTAAACATTTGTTTCATTGTGTCAGAGCTTGATGCAGATTTGCATCCACTTCTTGAAGCTAAAAATGTTCATAGGTTTGTGATGAAAGTGTATTACTGTTGCATCTGATTTGCAATGACTTCAGAAAGCATTCTGGCCATTTCAAGTGTCTGGATACTTTCTGAAGTCGCTGTAACTCAGTGAAAAGATACGTTCTACAATCATTTTTGATGACCACATACTACACTATATTACACATACTGTATGTATATTCTTCTCCTTTAGCAGAATTTAGCCAAACTCTGTTGGGTAAATGCTGAAAATTAGATGCATTTTAGATGATTGATTTGATTATGTTTCACTCTCATGTCTTGTCACAAAATGTGAAAGTGAAGACAATTTTAAAAAGATCAAAATCATGATTATGAATTTTCGGTGTGCATTAATCTGTCTCACATAAAAAACAGAAAGATGTCACAGAACAAAGTGTTTTATTACACTCCACAAACATACTGTCAAGAACTCTCTTCAAACGCGGACATTCAAAAACACCTTGTGGCACACAGTCACCTTTGTTCCAGCACAAAAACACGACCTCTGTGCAGAGAAGCTTTTAGGAAAAGGGGGGGCGGCCCATGTTATGTACAAGGTCAAGACAACAGTGGCTTAGTGCAATTATCTGGAGCGTGATGATCAGCCATGCATTGCTATTTACAGCTACAGACACAAAGGCATGATAAAAACTTCACATTAAACTTTACATAAATAACTGCACAGACTGAGAAGCAACTATATAAATGTACACGTACTGTATAATCATCTTGTCATTGAGGTTACTTGTGGCAGTCATATATTAATTTTAAGTAAACTAACACACTTGGGTTTCCTTAAACAATATTCTTGGTTTCAGAATAAAAATTCAATACTTTTTAAATTTGTTGTAAGACATAGTGCACTATCAGTGTGGTCTGATTTCACAAAATCTGGGCTGGAGGTGCTCAGTACAAAACTATGTAAAATACTCATTTATCAAAGGTAAACAATGTCACTTTCAGGCAGCCAGTGTCAAAGCAACGCTGCTCAAACACACACAGACACTTTGATATGAAATGAAAATTCATCTGTCTGTACATCTGATTGATAATTGCAGCAATGAAGGTGGAAAACAAGTCAAATCAGTTCTATAATCTGAGTATCTGACCTTACATGTCTTTTTGTGTGATGTGTGGCTGTGTATGAGTGTGTGTCCTCTACAACCTCTCAAAGCCAATGGAGCAGAGGAGGAAGATGGCATATAGCAGCATGAGACAGAGTCCCAGCCTACGGTCCAACCTCCAGTGGTTCAAGTGAACACACAGGACCTGAGGGGGGACGGACAGAAAGACAGAGTGTTTACCTTCCTGTAGCAGGGTCATAAATCTAATCTCATATTTCCCACAGTCTGAAAACACAAACAAACAAAACTAAAACAAACAGTGAACTACTCACAGTAAGTGTGACTGAAGCCAACAGCAGAATCACTGAGTACACCAGACCTTTGCTGTTGATTGTAACCTAAAACACACAAAGTAAAGCACTGAACACATTAGTCTTCCCTTTAGTGAACAATTTCATATTGTACATTCTAGGTGTTGTTAAGGTAACATACTTTATTTAGCTACAACAAAACAATTTATGTTATAGTCCTGGAAGGGGAAGGTTCCCAACCCTGAACATGCACATCTGTTGCTATGTTTCAACTGTATAGAGAAAACAGTTGTTACCACTGATCCATAGCTGACTATCAGAGTCCTCAGCGCCCAGGGGAAGCCAAGGCCCAGCAGCACATCAAAGATGTTACTGCCAATGGAGTTGGACACAGCCATGTCGCCTAATCCTGCAACATTTGACCAAAGCACAAGCACAAGGTGAAATTCATGTGAAATACACTCATTTTCCATTTGTGTTTAGACATATGCTGTACCTATGTAGATGTACTGGCATGATGCTGCATCACATATATCGTTCTGTGATGTCAAAAGTATAATTATGGGAGAGAAAAGCTCATTTTTGCCTTTATTTTGATACGTCTGATTCTGCTTTTTCCATAAAATATTACTTAAAATAAATGAAAGTCTTACACACACCTTGTCGAGCGACAATGAGGCTGGCCATACAGTCGGGGACACTTGTGCCAGCTGCCAGAAAAGTGATGCCCATTAGGACATCTGGGATTCCAAGTGTGTAGCTGATTACTGTCACCTAGGCAGAAGAGAAGTTGTTTGTGTGTGTTTTTATGTGCGTGTGTGTCCATGTGAGCTTCTCTGCCTGTGTGTTTCGTACCATCCAGACCATGAGGTAGGAGAAGAGGGCTATCCAGAGTGTGGAGGACAGGAAGGTGAGAAGGTACCAGCGTTGCCACCGTGGCAGGTTACAGTCAGGGATGGAGCAGTGAAGCAGAAAGCTCAGAGGCCAGGAGAGGAGCCACTTCAGACGTACACACCAACCATCTGAGGACACATACACACATACAGGTTTCCCCACAGGGTTCATTACAGATTAATTTGACCTTCTACATTATTCATACAGTGTGGCCTGGATGTGTCTTAGTGTCAACCCTCTTTAATTAGCTCAATTACTTATAAATCAGTCTGTTGTGTGAAGAACATCAGGTGAAGCAGGAGCTGTTTACAAAAGTAGTGATCAAGTGTAACAGTGTGTGTAACAGTGTAACAGTGTGGATGTTCCTGTCTTTTTGATCACATGTAGAGATATTCCCAGTGCTGCACCATGGCTCTCGTTTCACTTCAGCTGGCCAACCAGGCATGAAGCAGAAGGGAATCAGAGAAGTTCGACAATGGTCATACACGGACCCTGCATTAGCTGAACATGTAAAGGTGCGGTGGAAGGTTTCCAAAGCTACTATATCTGACTGCCATTCTGATGGAGTAAAAGGTGGAGGCGGTATCGCATTATGCAGCCAACGAATAGTCTATCTTCTTTTACACTGTTTGATTAGTTGTTTTTGCAATGAAGCAATAAAAATATTAATCTAACTGAAATGTATTATAATGTTAGTCAATTAAAACCCTTCATGTGAACATCTGCTTTCATTCAGCACTCACCTGGCAGGACGAAAGGTTTGAAGGGAGCGTTCTCTTCCTGTCCTTCCTCCTGATCTTCCTCCTCCTCTTCTTCTTCTTTAGGCTGTGCCCCCCCACCTGTCTCTTCCCCGATCTCTTTACTCATCTCCCTCTCTCCCTCTGGCGTCTGTCTGTCTCCTTCTGCCACCGTCCTGTTCTCCCTCTCCCACGGCCCACTAGCACTCAAACCTTCCTCCCCTGAAGCTCCCACCTCCTCGGGCCCGACCCGACTCCGAATCAGCCTCTGCCTCTGTGGGTGGAAAGGGAAGCAGGATGCAGTCAAAGAAAAGACAGAAAGAAATGAAAGAAGGAAAAAATTAACTGACATGAGCAACACTGCAGCAAGCTTATGCAAAAGACTTCTTCTGTGACTAAGAATATGAGAACTGGCAGGATGAGTGATTAGGCAGCCAGACGTATCCACACATTAACTGGAGGGGATTTGGAAAGCGTTGATCGGGGGCATGGCAGAGAGCAGAGACAGCATTGGCAGTCATACTTTAATTTGGAACTGGAAATGGCAAGCACTCATGCAGAAGAGCGGAGAGAGTGAGGAGGCAGATTTGGAGATGATGATGATGCATTAGGCAGCAAAAAGGATGGTGATGTGCCAGTACACTTTAACTTCAGTTTGCTTTGCAGATATTCTGGTTTAAATGCACCATGTAAGCTTTTACTCGACTTGGAGTAATTTGACCAATTTTAACTTGACAGTGACATCTTGATGTTTGAAATGCTGCACATGCACATTTAAATACCCACCAAACATAGGTGATAAAACCAGAATGGGAACTTGGCGCTATGTTAAGGACGAGGGAGCGTGCAGTGTACCTCGTTGATGACCATACGTCCTGCCATGCGCAGACGTGTGAAGGGGGGAAAATGCGGGGTGATGAGAAGGCGGAGGCTTGCCTCTGAGAAGGAGAGCTGGTGGGGGTGCAGGTTCATCAGCTCATCCACCATCACCACCCCTGAGTCTTGACCGGCTACCACACACGAGTCTGCGGAAAGAAGGAGAGAAGCAGAGGAGAAAAATGTCCATCAAAGTGATCTAGTTCTATTTAACCCGATTGGAAATCCACAGGGGAACAGAAATGATTTTGACTGACAGCTTAAACTGTGTCATTAGGTCTGTTGAACTCAGCTTAGAGACTGAGAAAACTTTCTGATGCTCTGGATGTACATATGCACAACTACAAGCTCCTGCACCTGGCTTTAGCGGCACCATGTCATTGTCACAGTCTCCAATGTTTCCAACGGCAGTCGTCCGCCGCAGACTGCTCAGACACGGCTGGCCTGCCCTGCTGCAGTGTCGCTCCACCAGGCTGCACAGAGATCTGTTGAACCTACACAACACATGACACACACACAGATATCGTGTCTTTAATGGGTGTAGCACATGTGGGGGCTTGATACCAATAGAATGGAAATGTGAGAGGAAGAGAAAGACACTCACTTCATGATGATTATGTAGAGCCCATACATAGAGATCAGAATGATGGTCTCCCACCTGACACGTGGTCAGAAACACAGAGCCATAATTACCACATTCATTACAATGATCCAAACAACAGGGCCTTAGTCTGATTAGATTAGTTAAATTTGTTACATTCTTACCACACAACCTTTTCATCATAGATCACCTGGAAATACAATGAGAATACGCTTTAAAGCAACATCAACACCATATACATGTATGAGTAGATCTGCTACTACAACAGACAATACTGGCTAATATTTTCTAATGGCAGACATATCTGTATTGATGTATAAATATTCATAATTATCAAGACACTGCAGTATAGAAATAGGAATGATTAAATCTGAGGTAAAATTAGAAACACTTTGTGTATTATTAATATTCAATCCTTAATATTCAACAATGTCCCTGCTCAGCACATATGTTTGTCACAGATCTTTAAAAGAATCATTCAAACAAAACTGTAGAGAAGATAAGATCTGCTCATTATTATTGGACATTTACAGTCTCAAATATCACTTAATTTAGTCTTTTAGCTATGACTGGCAAGCATAGGTTACAATTTGAATGGAAAACTAATAGATTTCCTTATGTGAAAGTAATAGCTTCTGAGATACAGCTCTGGATAAAATTAAGAGACCACTGCTGATTTTGCTATTTAAAGGTATATGTTTGAGTAAAATTAACATTTTGTTCTATTCTATAAACCACTGACAACATAACAAATACAAATATTGTCATTTAGAGCATTTATTTGCAGAAAATGAAAAATTGTCAAAGCACCAGAAAAGGTCCAGTGTTTTCAGACTTCAAATAATACAAAAAAACAAAACAAGTTCATATTCATTTTTACACAACACATTAATAATGTTTTAACTTAGGAAGTGTTCAGAAATCAATATTTTGTGGAATAACCCTGATTTGAAATCACAGCTTTCATGCAATGGTCTCTTAATTTTTCCCAGAGCTGTATTTCAGCTTGTTGTATTTCAGATATTTTCTCTAATTTAGGAGATTCTCTATATTTCTGCTTCTATATATGCATAAAGTCAAAAGAGCACAGTGTCCTCTTTGTGGTTACAGTTTAGCCAGAGGTTTTCTCACCAGAATAAGCACCACTATGGACAGGATGTAGAAGACAGCATCACGAAACAGAGGCCACCAGCTCAGAGAGATGGTCTGGGAAGCACAGACACACTTAAGTTAATGTAAATTACTTTGCCTTACATTGTGTCACATTAATCCTGTGATGGCTGCATGAGTTGCTGAGAGTGTTTTGGTTGGTTGGTCTACCTGCATTAATAATTGACAAGTTGCTATTAAGTGTGTGTACCTGTCCAGAGAAGATGCCACAGATGCCAATGATGACCAGGATGTTAAACACGGCTGATCCCACGATGGTTCCCACACCCACATCTCCCTTTGTGATAAACACCCCTACACACACACACACACACACACACACCACACACAACAGGAAGGAGTCATAAATCATAGGCAGAAAATAATCTAATGTGACAGTACTGTGACAGAAATGATGGATTGTATCTCCCTGCCATACATATTAAAGATATAAAGTTGATATAATGATATGATATCTCTTTCGTCTGATCAGAAATATTAAATCAGTTCATAACCACAGGGACTGAGAAGATATCTTTATTTTAAGCTACGGATTGTGGAATATTTAGTGATTATTCACTAAGTAACTTCAGTACTTGTCAAAGCCAGCATTTTATTTTGAGACTAAAACAGATCATTTCAGATGCATATATTCCCTCACATATATCAGATGATATACACTATGTGAGGAAATATGAATTTAGAAGTAAAGTTTTCACTCCTAAAATCACAGTAAGACATTTTTTTTCATGGCTAATATGGCTAATATTTTAATAAAGCTTGTAGCTTCTAACAGAGGCACTGTGTCGGTCTGATTGTATTTAGGATAAGTCTCTTATATTGAACAGATTCTCACATTTCTAAAACGTGTGTGAAAAGGGTTCTGTCTGTCTCAAAAAAAAAAAAGGTTTAGTATAGTGACCAATCTCACTCTGATTGACTTGGTTCTTGTCTAATCAGACAGAACAGCTGGCTCTCACCTGTTCCGCAATGTTCAAATGTTGTTGTGTTTTATGAAATGTTGTCATTCCTGTTCAGGCGATGAGACTTGATATGATATGACTGTAGAAAAATGTGCTGATAGTGGAGTTAATATCATGAGTAATTGATTGGAGAAGTGTCAAACTGACCAATCAAAGAGGTGAAGAGCTCAGGGGCAGAGCTCCCAGCTGCCATGAAAGTGGCCCCAGCAACATCCTGACTGAGCTGAAGGTTCTGCAGGACACAGGTACAGGAGTTTAACTTACAGATTAAAAAATATATTTTCAACCACCATAACAATATCTTCAGTTCATACCTCTGATATTTTTTCCAGAGATGGCACAAAGTAAACATCGCACACGATGGCCAGTGCATGAAACATGTAAATAGCCTGTAAAATGCAGGAGATCAATTACCGGTCACATGACTTTAACAGTATGTGTGTGGTGATTTGTGAGTTTAACGCAACAAAACGAAGCTTCTTTCTTTATAAATTCTGGTTTTGCTGCCAGCAGAACAAATACTCACACAGAGAACATGAAGGAGTACTGCTCCCTGTCTCCTCTGGTCCTGAGTAAAGACGTCTTCAGGAAACTCACTGATAGCTGCAGAAGAGATGGAGAGACAGGGGATCAGGTTCCTTCTGCCCACACGTTAATGCTTGCATGTTCGAGTGGAGGGTACACCACTTTAAGTATCATTCCACACTAATACGTTTTAAGCGAGCAATAAAGTCCTCCAACACCAACTCTGGCTTACAAGCTCAACTCCTCACAGGTACAGCAACTGCATGATGCCAGAAACATCTGATACTGTTTAACACGGCAAACAAAGACAGAAACATTAAAATTAAAAAGAAAATTTAACAGTCTATCAAAATAAAGCAGTGACCTACGAATAATGTAGGTAAATAAAGGTTAATTACCCATTTTACTGGATGCAACTAGCCCCACTGCTGTGACTGATGCTAATCAGCAAATACAACAAGATACAATGTCAGCTGATAGAAATTACTTGCATAATTATGAACCTGCAATCCATCTATATGCAACTTCCTGCACACAATTATTCTATGAGCAGTCTTTATCCATTGGTAAAAAATATCCTTTCAGTTCTTTCATGTTTATTTTTCAGTATTTTAACAATTATATTCACAGTATTTACAGTACAGAAGTGCAAAGTGCAGCCTTGCCTTTTTTCCCCCCTCATCCTATAACTATGTAAAGTATCAGCAAATAGCACAGGTTTTTGCCACACACAAGGCTGAAGCGCTTTATACTGAAAGCTGTGTGTAGTATTTGTTTGTTGTGCTTTGTGTAATGATTGACTGAGAGAATATATTAATTTGGCCTCAGGTTGTGAGTTAGGGGGAAAAAATTGCTTTTGTCATATGTTTTTAATGTCTTGTTATATTTTTAGGACATTTTGCAAACGAAATGTGTCATTTTGTCATCTCCTGCTTCAGCCTGTGTGTTAACTGTTTTGGAAACAGTGTCACGGTGGACAGAAGTGTTTAAAACAAATGAGAAAAACTGTAATGAAAAATGATCAACAGATGAATCAATAATTAAAATAATAGTTTTGTGCCTCTATTCACCTCCAGTCACTTGTGTATGCATGTGTGAACTATGTGCAGGACTTCATTGGATGTGTAATGTGGCTGTATCCCGTAGCAACAGAGACAGGGGCCAAGACAGAATGCGTTAAAGTGGTGTACCACTTGAAATTGCTCCTACTGCGAATTGACACTGTGTCTCGTGCTGTCTACATGAACACATTTATACTGACTCTATTTCCTACTTCATCCAAAAACCTATAAACCTCCAGTGGCATCTGAATTGACTGAGTTAGACATTGCATCATAATCACCCTCTTTCCAACTGCATTTTACCAGACTTCTCCGTCTTGCACATAAGCTCAAACAAAAAAAAGAGATTTATTATGACACTGTGAAAAGATTTTCTGATTTAGTTGTGAGCCAGGACTTATAAAATCTCAGCTGAAGATGAAGGTCACAAACGGCCAAGTGAAACAAATATGACAAAAGTGGATACGACCCTGCACAGAGACAACACTGTGGATTTAGAGGCTAAGATGTATCACATGCAGAGATGAAAACACAGATAACGTGAAATACTGTGACAACCTGTCACATGGACATCATGATCAAACCTTATATTTTAATCACCAAGAGCAGGATGATGATCTTTCAGGCCTTGAAGTTAATCTGCACTGTATTTTCCTGAGACAGTACATTTTTTAAATAACTGCAGAATCTCTTCACCTCAACATCAGAGCATCAGACGCTGTCAGTGTTTCTCCCTGTCAAACACTAAACAGAACCAAGTGATGAGAGAGCTGCTGATGAGAGCATCACCAGCAGGTCATTACGACAAGGCAGGCACTTTGAACAGCTCCAAATGCACGTGGCATCCAACCACAAATTCAACATTCAGTTTCCTAGCAACTGGCCCTCAAAGGCCTAACTGTGTTTAAACATCTAGATGTGCAGAGTTTGAATAAATGAAGAATAAGGTTAACTGGAGAGATAAATCGATGCATGGAGAAGACAGACTTAAACAGATTCTTAACGATGGAGCAGCACACTCTCTCACTGTCTCTGCACACAAAACCCACAGAGACTAGTGTTACTAAGATCATCACTGCTACTGTGCATTCATTACTGCACGAATATCCAAGCCCACATTTAAATTTAGGCCTGTAAATGGCTACAAAGGACCTCCTTCCAACTTAGCATACTTACAGGTGACTGTTTTTATCTGATCAAGATAATTTTTCAATAATCACAAACACATATAAACATGTCATAAACTGTCTCACCAGATCTAGAAATACTGTCAGTCTGGTTGGTGTCTTCTTTTTTCTGGATGAGTTCTCTCTTGGATAAGGAAATACCACCATCCACAGTGAGTCCTTGGACGTCTAAAAAAATTGTCATATACACATGCAACTCTTAACATATGTTATTATACTGTAGATCAGTGTGATTGTAAAACTGTAATTTCAGAATGTCATACTACTTTGCTGCTAAAACACAGTATTAATAGTATTAGGATTACAAACTAACATTTAAATTAATAATGTAATGTTCATGGTTATACATTAACAACTGATGAATTTAGTAAAAATGAAATCATGACAGTTTTATGTAATTTTCCCGTGAGCACCTGTAACATAATTGAAGTGGAAGATCCAGGCGGCTGCGAGCAGACCGACTCCACAGACGCAGAACCGGAGTCGCCGCGTCTGCCTCGGCGCCCTCATCCTGCCAGCCGCCGCCGCCGCTCTCCGGTCCTCCGCTCAGAACATGTCGCCGCCGTCGCCGCGACTTCCCTCACACAGCCGGTTACCTCTGTCTGGATTCAACTGGCCTGTTGCTCTAGTTTTCTGCTTTACCGTCTTTCAGCTCTCCTGGCTTTGCTCTCCATCCACGATACTGGAAGATGTTTGAGATGTTCGGCCTGGCATCAGCATCTCAGCATTCATTAACCAACTCAGCATCCGCTTCCACAAGCTTCAGTTCCGGCAGACATGTTCAGACAATACATCCAGCATTAAAATATGAATCGTTTCAGACAGTCACCACATCCTTCCTGCCTTAGCTCAGATACTTCCTTCATAATTTTGGGAATGGGGGTGTTTTCCTGGGGTAGATGTTAGTTCCTAAGACTTGGGAGTAGTGACGTCATGTCACATGAACAACCAGGGCGTACTCTTCTCCGCAGTCCGCACCCAGCTCGGAGACTGAGGACTTGATCACTCATGTTTTTTCTGCAAGTATCACCAAGACGTTTATAAACTGTTCCATGAAATTTAACGTACAAAAATAAAATAAAATAAATAAATAAATTTTTTAAATTGGTGCTCACTAACTTAGTTGTTTGCTAAACTGATGATTGTTAGTTATTCTGAAAATAAAAGGCATCAGAGAACAGACACATTTTCACTAACGTTTACTATGTTGAGAATGTGAATGTTTACTTATAGTGAAAAAAGTGATAAAGAGTGAAAATAGATTCTTAAATTCAGAGTCTGTATACGCAAACAGTTGCAGCTGCATTTCACAACTGTTCTGGGATGAATACATTTTTCTACAATGTCTGTGAAGATTCTCAGTCATCCAGGTGAAGTTGTCTGAAAGTTGAGTCATGG
>JAUBNQ010000002.1:13338500-13378469 GCA_032353495.1 Ctenopoma kingsleyae | reverse complement strand
ACAGTGACCTTGAAGTCCTCCATGATGAAGAGGTCTCACAACTGTCTTCCTTGACACATCAACTCCAGAAGAGGCCAACTGAGCAACAATCATCTTGGCAGAGACCTGGGGATCCTTGTTGACATCTGTGGTTATTTTTCTCTCCAAAGTTTTTGAAATCTTGTGTTTATGACCACGCCACAGAATTTGTCTCATGGTGCTTTGCCTTCACCCTCATGACGAGCATCTACTATCCTCTTCAGTTTTCTTGTTACAATTCAGCACAGCAATAAAATATTTTAATCAAACTTTGTGAGATTTTGTCTTTGTCCTTTTGGAAGCAAAACAAGTATCAACAGTTTTTGTTATGGTCATTTCCATGGAAATATTCATGATTTTGTGTGATTTCATCAGGGGGGCTAATAATCGTGCCCCCATCTGTATATGAAAAACACAGTTTCTTCAACAGAGGATGGAGGACTGTTTGAGGTCATGCATAAAGATTATGGGAGAAGAACGAGTGACAAAGTCTTCTGAAGATCGACATTCATATTCACAAGGTTTGTTCCCTTCCTTGCTAATTAAAAAAAATTGTAATGTCACATTTATAGGCATGTTTCAAGCAGAAGTTTCTTTTAGGAAATCAGGGAGTTTGATCAGGATTTCATCAAACTTGCTGCTTCACTTGATTGTTCCACTGAATATCTTCTCCAAATTGTATTGTTTTTCTCTATTTTCTTTTTAGTATCACACAATAGGTTTATTTACTTTAATGCACAAGTATAAAGTCCCATTTAGCGATCACCTCTGTTTGCAGGGCCTACCAAAAAGCCACAGGAAGTTGCTACAACTCAAGAACACAACAGTCAAAACATCCACTCAGACTACAACCAAGATGGCTCTTCTTACCTCCCTTACATACAGTCTTCCTGGCTGACCCACCCTCAATCCCAGACAGCAAGGTTTCCCATGAGAATGTCCTGTCAACCTCAGAGTTCCTCTCATACCCCTCGATCTTTCCTCCCACATCCTCACCCATTCATGCTCAATCGCTTCACCGCTACGCCCAGTCACCATTACCCCTGGCCCAGGCAGGATCCACCTGGTTGGTCTTCCCTGCAGTCTGACTTCTGGGCTGCAGGCCCAGCTGGACTCCCTTCAGGCTCTGAGGCTCTCTGGGGTCAGCTGTACACTGAGGAGCCTCCTCCTGAATCAAGGGTTTCACAAGTTGTGGCACAGGAGGTTGAGACAAACAGAGCACCAAGCTCCAAGAGTGAGAGAGGCGGTGGAAGCATGAGCAGTCGTTTGTCCCAGGAGCTGGATAATAAACCAGGTGGGATAGGACAAAAAACAAGCACTCATGTTGCTGTGGGAATGTACAAACTTTTCACTTCTTTTTGTACGTATTGCACATAGTTCGTTTGTCCAGTGGTCACGCAGAGAGCAGTGAGAGTGGCAGGGATTCCAGTCATGTGATCAGAGAGAAGAGGAAGAAGAAGGAGAGGAGAGGAAGATTACAGTGCACCTCTTCAGAGAAAGAAAGGCACAGGTCTCAGGAGTAAGTAAATATTTTCATTATAGATTTTACTTTGTGGTGCAAATAATTCACCTTTACATTTATTTGACAGCTACGCTATACTTGCAACTTTTCAGATTTTTTTTTTTTTTTTAACATCTGATCAGATCAAGTATGAAACACTTTGTTTTATTATCTGGTGTGGGTTTACTAAAATTTTAGTAAATGATTTTCTACCATCTTACCTTTTGCGCATATGTTTCATTCACTCCTCTTCCAGGTCGTCTAGAACTTCCAGTGCCATTATCATTGCCTCGGTTGCAGCGGTCCAAAGCTGTGAAAGTGATGCCTCTTCAGGGAAATGCACCATAGGCGGATGTAAGAAGAGGTGGAGAAGTGGTGGAAGAGTCGCTCAATCACCAAGGTCAGAAAACATGGCAAAGGAAAGAACCAGGAGCAAAGAAGATGACTCTGGGAGTCAGAAAGAAACGAGTCAGTGTGCTAGCGGTGAATCAGGGAACCAGATGGAGGAATCCACAAGTGGAAATGCAGGAACTCAAAGTGCTGATGACAAATCAGAGAAATGTAGAGAAGAGTTAGGAGGCATTAGTTTACAGCTTAAAAACGGAGCTGGAGATGAAAAAGAAGAGCAGGAGTTTACCAGCTCTGAGCAAAGCAGTGCAGAAGAAAAGGATGTTGAAGAAGACGGGCATGAGAACCATCAGGGATGTGGAGATAATGCTGAAAAAAAGAACAGTCAGAAAGACGACAAACAAGACCAAGGTGTGGAGGAGGAGAATGCTGATTCTGAAGAAAAAGAGAACAGCCTGAGAGAGGAAAAGGATGATGAGGAAGATTATGTTTTTGCTAGAAAGGAAACAGTTGAGGAAGAGGAGACAGGAGCAGAGGAAGAGATGGAGGAGCAGAAGTGTGAGGATAAAGACGACCTGAAGAATGAAAACTGTGAAAAGAGAAGTTCTGCTTCCTCTCAGGACGAAGAGGTGGAGGATGAGAGTGGACAAGAGAAGGACAAGATGGAGGATGAGGAGGAGTCTGCTGAAGAGGGTGAAGAGGAACAGAGGAGTGAGAATGCAGGAGAACCAGAGAACCAAAGCAATTCAGAGGATAGCATCATCTCCCCGCAGGAAAACAGGTAAGATGATGAAGTGACTTTCTTTGCAAACACCTGAACTATACTGAATCTGTCTCTGATCTAAAAGGACACATACTCCTGAGGAAGCAGCTGAAGATGATGACAATGAGAAGAAGGGGAGTGAAACAGAATCCTCTGATGGTGATGACTCAAATGATTTCAGTGAGGAGGACGATATAGAGAATCTCCTTGCACCTCAAGAACAAACAAAGAAGAAAGAGTGAGTACACATTTTACTTCTCTGATCACAAAACACTGCTGAGTATATGCTTCTCACATTTGATCACTTTAAATATTTTCAGAGAAAAGGACATGAAAGCTGCGGAGAATCCCAAAGGTACAGTGACACATCACTAAAGGCACATTACAAAAAAAAACTATTTATACATGTTGACTGGAAAATATCTGATTTTTCTGCAGCAGTTTGTGACATGAAGATTTTTCAAGTGGAGGACAACAGATCAACAAAGACAGACCAAAGTGACTCTGATGCGTTTGACAACTTTTATGATTAAACATGCTGCTATTGACTACACTGATCTGGGTATAAAGAAAACCTACCTCATTCACCAGGAATTTAGTATAATATTAAAATAAAAAGGAGATTTCAGATATTGTTTTGTTCTGAAATTGAATTAGATATAGAAATTTAAATGTTGCATAATTTACAAAAACAAAACTCTCACCTGAAATAACTCCACTACATTAGACCACTTTACACACAAATTGAACAATGATTTATTTTATTGACTAAAATTTGAAGTATAAAACAAATAGGATTTTATAGAAGGTTTATTTGTCTTCCAACTTGAAACACAGAAACAGATAAAGATGAGCATTTAACTTTATGTGTGTAATGTAAACCACAGGACAGAGACATAGAAGTAAGGAGAACGTAAACAAAATAGTACAAAGGGTGACAATCATTTATTGGAAAGATTGTTGCTGGATCTGAATGACTCATTTTCTACCAAAGCACAGCCCTGCAAGTCGGTCATATAAAAATAAAACAAGATGGGTTCAACAGTACAGTGAGCAGTTTTTTTGTTTTTACATTTTGTACATCAGCCATTAAAGCTGCTGATCCTGGTGAAGTCAAGTCACTTCTCTAAGTCTTTTGTTCCTGTTAGATTTTAACCACCTGAGCAGCCAAACAGGGGCTCACTCTCTTCCCATCTTCTGAGGAAGCGCTGCGCTGAATCAGCAGTCTGCCGTATGTCCCACCCACGTGGCCTTTGGTCAGACGACCAGGATTGACACAGACGCAGCCGATCACATCCTGAGGACAGGAGGAGTTTCAGTTTTAAAAAAGCATATTTGTGCATCAACTAAAATACAAATAGACCTTTCTTACGTTTTTTCACGTCAATGTTAAAATATGAATTTTGTGCAAATAAAAATGCATTTTTTGTGCATGTGTTCTTCTTGCAAAGGGAGGAAGAAGACATGAAACTGAAAATGTAGGCAGTCTGAGAACATATTATTCCCTCACTGCACATGTAAATGAATAACAAAAAAATGTGGGCTGCATGTTTATGTATGGAAAGTCTGTACCTTTATAAAGTAGCGCAGCTCAGAGGGAATGATGAGAACGTCGGGGGAGAGCGGCATCTGACCGAAGCTTTGGAACTTCTCATAATCCATGTTAACCTCCTCCACAGGGGGGTACAGTGGGTAGTAGCTGAAAGTTGTAATGGAAGCACAGGCATCATTAATTCTGTGCAACTTCAAAAACACAAAAACAAGTGAATTTGTTGAGGACTCTTACCTCCTCTGGGTGAGCATGTGTTTCAGTATACGTGAGAATCTGTCAGATCCAGTGCCACTGCAACACAAGACTATATTATTTTAAACTGTCTAGGGATGACCTAATTTATCAGTTAAGGTTTTGGAGCGATCTAGTCAAAGTCCGGAGCTAAATCTGATTCAGATTGAAAATTAATTGTATTGAATTGCTTGAATTAAAACAATTATGCAAAAAAGAGTGGACCAGAATTCCTCCATAGCAATGTGAAAGACTCATTGCCTGTTATTACAAACGCTTGACTACAGTTTTTGCTGTTAAGGGTGATAAACCAAGTGATTACTTTTTCACCTAGGCCCAGGCAGGTTTAGACAGCTTTTTCTCCTTAAAAAAATAAAATGATCATATAAAAACTGTATTTTGTTTTTACTCTGGTTATCTTTGTATAAAATTAAATTAGTTTGATGATCTGAATCATTTAAGTGTGATAAATATACAAAAAAGTAAGATCTCAGGAAGGGGAAAATACTTTCTCACAGCACTGTAAAATGTGTTTCTAGTTCTGTTTTAAGTGAAGGCAAAGGCAATGGAGGCACAGTCCTCACCAGCTGATCTCTTCTGCACCCATGTGGAACAGGATGTCAGTGGATGTCAAGCCAAAGGTCACGCCGTTGATCAGCAGGGTGCAAGGGTCGGGGACCAGGGTGACACGCTGCAGAGTGTAAAGATAAACAAACGACACTGATCATGATGGTGAAGATGTAACTGAACAGATCATTCGTAATTTCTCGGCTTCAATTTTGTACTGACTTAAGTCAAACCACTGGGAATTTCTTGATTTATTTCACATACAGAGTCCAACAGTCAGGTCTTTGTGTGTCTAACCTGGGCCTGATCCTTAGTTACGTTTGGTAAGGTGAAGGGAGGCTGTGGGTAGATGAAATGGTGGTGGATATCTCTCTGGGAGGGCACAAATACTAGACGACAGCCCACACTGGATAAAAGAAATCAGTTTCTGATGAGGACACACCATGTGGTACAGTACCATAAAGATCTTAAAGGATGTGAGACATACCTTTTGGTGCCATCCACGATACTTTCAATACACCTTGAGAAAATGGCCTCAAATGTCTCAGTCACCTGAGATTTCTGTTGGAGACACAGGGGAGATGATCACATATTTACTTTCAACTTGATTTGAGTGATCTTTATGAAAGCAATAAATTGGGTGAAAGATATTCACAATGCCACACTTTGACTTGTGTTGTAATGTGTTGTACAATCGGATCTTATTTTTTTCTATTGAAAATATTAGTTCCTGGAGAGGAGGGGATTCTGTGATGAAAGCCCACCTGATCACATCCATCAACAAACCTACCTCAATTTGTTCATGTTTGGAATCCACAAACGGTCCAAGCTGGAGGAAACAAAGGGGAAAATTAGAAAACACGTAGTGCCATATAACTTTACTTACCACTCTGAAATACTGACACAGTGGTATTTATTAGCATTTCTGTGACCTGTGTTTAAGAACTACACATTATAATGGAGCAACAACTGTACCAGCAGGCAGACATCAGGACGATCCCTGACAATGACACTGATCAAGTCCAGCAGAGGGTCAAAGGTCAGGCCATCAGAGGGAGTGTATGGTCCACAGGCCACGAGAACATTCAGTGGCTCTGCGAGCACAAGAGATGAGGAATGTGTGTTCATTCAAGTGAAAGAGACCAAGACATAAAACAAACTTTTACACAAGACAAACACAAAAGTTTCCTTTTTTAGTTAAAGGATCAGACACGTATTTATTACAACACTAGACTGACAGAAAGCGTTACAAACCCCTGACTTCATGTCATAGTTAAGTTCATAGTTCGTATCAATCTTACCTTCATCTATCTCCATCTTCATCTCAGAAGTGTAGAAAGGAAGAGGAACACCCTGAAAACCCCCATGACATTACAGAAATCACACAAACAGACCACAGTTCCACATGTTAAGATACTCTGAAAAACTATTAATAAATAAATATTTCTTTTTAAAAGTCTTATCTCTGGCTCTTTCTGACCTCATATAGTTTGGAAGCCATCAGTTTTCTTCCTGTTGTGTTCATCCCCTCCATCACTACCACCTGTTAAAAGAGGGAAGACATGGGCATTAATCTATACTCCAAGATAGAACGAACTCTCGCATGTGGTTATATATTCTTATGTGGGAGTTGTTTAGTAGTTGTCAGAGTTCTCGGTCAGACGCTGGGTGAGTCTCCTGCCCAGGTCCTTGGCATACTCTATTACTCTTGGTGGCCATATAACCTCCTGCACACAAACTTCAGTGCAAAGGCAAAGGAGTCCACCACTCAATGTGTGTTGTTAACTAATGTAAAAAACAGCAGAAAGTGGGCCAGAGTTGACCAGCTAAATGTAACTCTTAGTGGCAACAACAGAGAGATTTGACTTAATAATTAAAAAGACAACAGATTTCCTAAAACAGTTTAAAAGCAAACTGTCAATCTGCAAGATTGTTTCCTCCTGCTCACCTGACCAGGAAACAGGGAGTACTCTTTGAGCTCTGATAGATCAACAGGTACTTGCTGTCCACCTTGTTCTGGTCCTGCCTCCAACAGAACCGACTGTGCGTTCAGTTTTCCATTACTGTCACAGCACACCTGCCCCAACACTGTTATACTGTCCTGTTTTCATGATGAGATAGAAAAACCACACAGAGCAGTAATGATTACACTTTTTTAAATTTTCTTTCTCTTAGTATGAATAAAAAAATAAAATGTGGGAGTCAGTAAAAACATAGTTGCAACAAATAATAGTTGAGAGATCTTTAACACCAACAAGTTCAAATGAATCAACAGCTAATTCCAATATACAATATTCACCTGTCCCACTTTTATGATTAAACAGTAGAAGAATCCTGTCATAATTATATGTATTATATCTAAAACTGATCAAGGATTTAAATTTCAAGTATTTTTTAGATTTTCTACAAGAGGAACACCTCTGTACCTGAGCAGGTAAAGAAACAGGGGAGAACTCTTCCATGTTAAAATGAGACCTGAGGCTCTCTCCAAACTCTTCGATCTTCTCTGTCAAGACTGGGAAACAGAGATGAAAATTCTTTATTACAGGTCCTCAGATACCTATGGTTAATAAAGTACAGTTAATCACTTTTTATGTATGTTTTTTCCACTAATACACAGACTGAGGCCTTCACTTTGAGAACATCTTACATGAGAACATAAGACTGTACAGCTACATACCATTTCGAACATCACGCAGTCTCTGGAACATGTACTTGTAGCTGCTTCGGAGGGAGTCTTCAGGCCCTTCCAGCAGCTCCAGCTGGATGCCTATGGCCGGAGTCTTCCTGCCAACCCAGCGAGTGCCCTGCACAGCTCCAAATGTAGCCACCACCTCCCCTTTCCCTCCTCTCTGGCTGTACTTCTGTGAGGGAGTTGCACTTCAGAGAGAGAGAGAAATGGAAAGAAAGAAAAGAGTCAGATCACTGTACAACAAATATCAGATTTTTAACAAGTGTTATTAGTGAAGTAAATAGCTAGTTATAGATATGCAATGTTTTACTGTAAATGCAAAAAAAGAAGAAAAAAAGTGTGTGTGTCAAACTAATTTGGACAAAAATGTCAATAAGAGTTTATCACTTTATCCTGCATCTTTTCATTATTTATTGTTATTACACGTTTACCGTGTATTACTGTTTCTGTTCAGCCACTATTAAAGAGTACATGCGTATCAGCAACTCATAACAATCTAACAAAAAGCAGGCCAATTAAAAGAAATCACAGCAATATTAAAGCATTCTTACTGTGCTGCTCAATACCTGGGGGAGAAGCTGGCAGGAGACAGCAGCAGGCCAGGGCTGGCCTTCAGAGCTCCGCTTCTCTTTGAATGAGGATGTTCTGGGGTGGTCAGTGCTCGTTTCTGCCCTGAGCCCTGCAGACACACAAGAAAACATATTCAGAGCTGAGGACACCATCTTTGAAGACCTATATATAAAGCTTAACACAAACAGACTTAAACACACTGTAGGTCCGGCTAACAAGCCACTATAACTCATCTTAGCTTTAAAAACGAAGGCATAATCAGAAATTAAATGTCACATTTACCTTTGCAGGAGTAGAGTAGGAATCTAGTAAATTCTCTTCCTCTTCCTCAGCTTTGATTCTGAACAAATAATATAAAGGACTGTAACACAACAGCAACACTAGACACTCATCACTAACAGGAGAAGGAGAAGCTGCTGGACAGATAAAATGTCATTTTTTTTCTTCCTTCTGAGAGTTTATTGTAAAGGATACAAGTCCTGCAGCGAGTGGATGTCTCTGGTTCTGTTATGAGTATCTTCTTTTCTGAAGCTTTGCTTTGATTTATTTTTCTTGTTTAATACCTGCAAAGAAAAACAGTAAATACAAACTGGTTTCCTGACTTGTGTAATTCAGGACACTGAATTAAGTAGCAGTGGTTAGAGATATTCCAGGCAATAATATCACAAATGCAATCCAGACAAAACATACTCAGACTGGTCACAAAAATATGGTTACTTTAATGACTGGAAAATATTAACATGGTCAATATGAGCCTGTCACCTCATGTTCAAATTGTTCCAGGGTATCCATGTTGAGTTTTATTCCATTTTTTGTGGTACTGTAGGCTACCCACTCCAACACCATCTCATCTGCCTGTATCCTGTTACAAATACACTGCTCCACCACTGAGGGACAGAAGACAGATAGAGGAAGAGGAACAGGAATAAATATAAGTTAAGCAGCAGATACCTGTGACAAGTTCTACCTTAAAATCTAACACAAAGTTTCAAAAGCAAAGGGTGGTCACACAAAATACTGATCTCTCTCTCTCATTACCTTTCCAACCTTACCTAAGTGTTGATGACAATCATAACTCAAAAACAGAGAGTTAATATCACAAATGTCTGCAAAACCGCAGCTGTACAACTGTGTAACTTTACATCTCGTTGACTATTTCGTAACTTAGTTGTCGAGGTAACACTATTCTTAATTGCGTTGCTCGAAAAAGAAGCACTACTACAAATTTAGCAGGTGTTAGCCACTTACTTTTGTCCAGGACGGAGTCATCTTGACAAGGTACATCGAACACTTCCAGCTCTGACAGTAAGCTTTCTGCGGTTACCAGCGCCATCGTTTTATGTTGTAAGTTTATTAAGTCAGATTACGTTCGTGTAGAAGACACCAAACGTCAGACGATTGAACGTTATAACTTGGCGGCTAACGTTAGCTTAGCTTTCACTGCACAACAACTTCGACCATCTGTTTCTTGGCTTTCTAAACGCTATCTACCGCAAAGAAAGTTAAACGAAAGGTAAGACAAATCGGAACTAATCTGCTCAACATGAGATATACATTTCATTTTACCGCGAAAAAGTACTGCCGGTCTTGGCGGCCGGAACTGACGTCGTTGCCAAAAACAATAACAAGCGGAAGTTCTTCTTCTTCTTTTATTGGTGGTTGATCATCAGCTTAAATAACCATTACCGCCACCTGCTGGGATGGATCGGTCACAGGCGGAAACTAGCAACTACACAAAAACTAAAACCTGTAATACTGTACTGTGAGAGAGTTTATTCAGTTTACAAATTATTTTTGGGTTTAACCAATCTGGTTACACACGTTTAACTTGTTTTACAACCATAAACAACACTATAAACTACACTGCTGTGTACAGTGTGTAGATTCTTTTTAATTCTGCCTTACATTGTACACACAATCATAAAGTTGCTTATTTAGGTGTATATAACAGAAAAAAATACATCCATAAAGGATTATCTCAGGTCAGAACATCTGCTGAATGCACATTAGAGCTGCAACAATTAGGTAAGCAGAGAGAAAAAACGGTTTCAAGCAAATTGCCAAAATAATTGACAGTTCCCACTTCTCACTTCCCTGCTTCTTTTCCTGGTCTTACATTATAGTAAACTGAATATATTTCAGTTTTGCACCGTAGTTTAGACAAAACAATATTTAATAACATCCCTGGGTGTTGTAGGATATTGACTTGATGGGATATACACCAAAGAAAACAATCTGCAGAATAATCAATGAAAAATAATCGTTAGTGGCAGCCCTAATGTAAGTCTCTTCTCTCTGTCACATGTGAAGTCATTTGTAACACACAAACTATTATCGAACTATGTATTTTTTAAAGTAACGGTTAAATTTAATTAAAGGTAATATTGCAATTTCTAACACCAACAACATGCACTTCTACCACACTTCAAATTACATAAATATTAATTCCAGTGTTTACTACACCCACAGCCTTCACACGCAACAAAACGCTTTTATGACAAACACAGATGCCTTCAGATCTCTGTTCTGGTCTGCTCCTCAGTCTCAGGATGTTTACCTGTCTGTAGAGGCAATTATGTGTTAGATTAAGATGTAAAACAAGATGTATAAAAGCAATGACGTACTGCTATTGGAGCTGGCAGGTGCCAGAGAACAACAAACATCCCACTCACCTGAGCAGAGTAGCACCTGCCCTTGGGTCTGAATTTCCATGATGTCATCCTCCTCAGTGATTCACAGAGCAAGGCCGACAGTTCATGAGTGTCACGTACCTGACACACATTATATAAGTAAATCTGATATTTGACACATATATGAATGCATTGTATAATTTTTTATGTAAAAATGTTATTGATAATCACATTTGCTAGTTGTTATTTTCAAATGACAAAATGAATAATTTTTTTTTCACATGGCACTATATATACTCGAATATACATTTTAACTTTGTATTTATTCACACCTTCATACTGTTCAGACAAGCATTTCTGAAGTTCACGTTACTGCTGGAGTTCACAACACTGATGGATGAACTGAGAATCACGTTGACAGCAGAATGCAGCTTCTCATGGTCCTTTAATGTCACACGACAGCCAAATGCATACTATCAGTGATGCAATTAAACACAAATTTAATGAATTATTAAAAGGGTCATTATTTTAATTAATTGTTTGAAAACAGATTAAGATAATAAAAGATGATCTACAATTTTCTATAGCTTGTGGTGATGTCTTCACAAAACATTTTCGCTCATTACACAAATTCATTGATCAATTACCAGAAATTGTGATCACTCATTTGCTGCCAGGAAAACAACTGTCACACAGTATTTAGTTTGTGTGTTTTTCAGACTTGCCTTTTTTCTGCGATTTTGGGCTTTCAGCGTGTTCTTCAGCTCAGTCTGCACAGCTGATGTGACTGCCTGCCTGTTGTTGCTCAGAATATCCTCCAGGTGGTGCTCTATCAGCATCTCTGTGGCTGCAACAGCGCCACACACATACCAGTTAACACTACAACTGCAATACTATCCCATTCTGTTATTAAGATGCAGTAGAAAAATTTATCAAATCTTCAACCCAGTGTTTTTATGAGCTGCTGTTGTTTCTCACCCATAAAGTCAGAGATCTGGGAGATGAACGGGTCACTGTGCTGCAGGAAAAGGAAAAGCAGGACACTCTGTTGTATAGAGGGAAAAGTTGATTCCTGTTCTGCATCTTCACAGTTTTCCTGCTCTACTCTGTACACAGTGCTGCTGTCTTCAGAGGGTGTTAAAGCATTTTTTTTCAGAGTGGAAAATGAAAAGAAAATGGAAGGGAAACATGATTATTAGTGAAGATATCCACTTTAAACAACAAACACACTGCAAGTCTATACAGCCTGAGGGCACACTTGTACAATGACAACATTCTGGTATTCGAAGACACACCTTTGGACTGGGCAGGTTACTGTTTGGTGTTATAGTTTTACTTTTAACTATTACTGTTCACTTAAATTCAGTGAGTCAAAAATTAGTCAAAAATATCTTTTTTCAGGAATAATTAACAGCAACAGAACCTCAAAATGTCTCCCATTCAAGAACAGCTGTGAATGACTAAGCTTCTTGTGATTTCTGCAGACCTGTTGTATTCCTTGTGGTTACGATTCAATGAGTAATCTAGAAGGGAAGTTATTATGTTGCAACAGATTTTTGAGAAAACAGCCCGGTTTTAGCTTAATCATGATATGATGCACTGCATTTACTGCACTATATTCTGTTTATATTGTATTGCACCAGCTGCACAGTGATTATTTAGTGATCATCACTAAATAATCACTGTGCACTATATTCTGTTTATATTGTATTGCACCAGCTGCACAGTGATTATTTAGTGATGATCTAGCTGCATTTTCCATTTGTTCAATTTAAAACAATAAGTACTAAACCGACAGATCTGAAAGAAAAAATTGAGTTACTCCAGGAAATTACAATTATAAAGGTGAAATTAAATTTTAAGGTTTTAAGGTTTAAGATATGTTCACTACTGACTAGACACATACAGTATACACTGGATTATTTATTATTTATTTGGAGTATTTTACTGAAGGCCATGTACCTCCTTATTAAGTAGTTGTGGTAGAATAACCATATTTAATCATTTTGAACATCTGGGTTTTCAAGACTTTGTTTGCAGACATAAAAATGTTATATTTTAGTGCGCTGAGAAATGTTCAGCTTTTCTCAGTGTCTAACTAAATCCTTTTTTGAGAACCAATGTTAGATTGCGGTATTCTTAACATCTGGCAACTGAAGACCATTATGCAAGGTTATGGGCAGATCTTGGTGAAACTTAAATACCAATCCAGCATCACAAACCCCAACTCTCTGCTGTGAGAATGTTTTGCTTTGTGAATCCAACACTGTGTTTTGCATTGGAACCAAATGTTCACAGTGCATGTAAACCACTTATGGAAATTTGTTGCATATGATTATAATTCACATAGACCGGCTGCTTAAATGCTGCAACAACCACTAGCTCAGACATGCTGTCACAAAATGAAACTCCTGTAGTATATTATCTGTCACCTTAAGGCTTTTGTTATTGTGTTAGTTGTGTACTTTTTTTTACTGTTTCCATTGCCTTGCCTGGTTTTATTTCTGATTCAAATTATAGGCTTTTTGTGATCTATTAAAGTTTATATAAGCTGCTCCGGGCTGTAAACACATTCTCTCCCTGATAAACACAGGTGGTTAAAATTAGTTTTCAACTCTATTCTCACAGTCAAGATGCAACTAATCCAAGTTTTAAGTCTTCCAGGGAGTAAGTTTCTAAAACAAGATTAACTGTCCTGCGCTAACCCTGGAGAAGGTTCAGATTATACCCCGTCCAGCAGAAGTGGCAGTTGAAAAAGACCTAAAATGTATCCTGGCTTTTAGTATGTGTTGTTGTCAGCAGCGGTGGTTGTCTACCTTTGAGAGAGGAACAGTGAAGGCCATGCAAACCCAGTTCATGACTGTCCAGATGAGCAGGCAATGTCTGGAAGAAGGTGGAGGGCCCTGTGACTGGAACATTACTGGGGCTGTAAACCAACACCTGAACACATATGAAGTCAAGGACAACTACAACATCATTCTACTACAGCACACTCCAGCCTGTGCTTCTGTACGTGAGTGAGTTGGGTTGCCGGATTGGGGTACTGCAGCATACATGGGCTCAGGAGTGTAACAAGCTGAACATGAGCCATGCTTCCAAAGACAGGGTGACCTCCCTGACACCAGCATCCTTTCTTCACACAGTCTGGAGGCCTTTGAAAAGAAACGGAGTGAATCACTCTTTGTTAGACAAAAACACATATACAGCATGCCCAGCAGCATGTTGCTGTAGCATTCATCCAAGATGATTAAGTTTGTTTAGGTTACATGTCAGTAATTTTTATTATGAAAATAAAACCAAATTCACCAGATCCACAAAAAAATGTGATTTTTTTAAACACGAAAAGAAATACTTACTGTATGTGGCAAGTGACTTTCAAAATCAGTGATGGTTGGTCAGCTTGTGCAACTTTACTTTTGATTTTCAGAATCAGAAACCAAAATACTTGAACTCTTTTCACACAGAACAGTGACTCATTCCCAGTCCAGTGGGAGCAATCCACTGTTTTCTAGCAGAGCACCACAAAGAGGGACGTGGAAATGCTGGCCCTGTTTTCATAGTCAGCTGCAAACCATTCCAGTACACATAGCCGATCACAGTCCGATGAAGCCAAATGAACCACGTCACCTTCAAAAAGCAGAGATGAAATCCTGAAACCACCAGGCTAGACACTCTCCACAACTCAGTCCTGCCAAGAGGTTTTATTCATAAAAATCACCAACAGAATTATGATAAAATCATCAAAGGATATCTGTATGTGAGTGAGCTGGGTTGCCAGATTGGGGTACTGCAGCAAACATGGGCTTAGGAGTGTAACAAGCTGAACACCGAGTTCCCCATACAGGCCCTGATCCATTACATGTGGTGGGATACTGAGCGGTAACCTGCTTCCAAGGACAGGGTGACCTCCCTGACACCAGCATCCTTTCTTCACACAGTCCGGAGGCCTTTGAAAACAGAGTGAATCACTCTTTGTTAGACAAAAACATGTATATAGAATACGCAGCAGCAAGTTGTTGTAGCATTCATCCGTGATGGTGAAGTTTGTTTTGGTTACGTATCGGTAATTTTTGTTGTGAAAGTAAAACTGAATTGATCCAACAAAAAATAAAATAGTATTAAAAACAGAAATACTGACTGTATATTGCAGGTGACATTCAAAACCAGTGATGGTTGGTCTGCTTGTGCAACTTTACTTTTGATTTTCACGCTGCAAGAACATGATGTCAACATAACGTTAACACAGGGTAAAAATACAACATTGTCACTGATCATTTTATTTATCAAATGCTTTACACGTCCTGTGGGATTAGCTGGAGTAGTGAGCATTTGTGTTTGTTATGACGCTGCAACTCATAAAGCTTCTCTTAAAATATGTGTGGTTCTCCATAGTTACCCAAAAAGGAAGCTATAACATTTGTCTGCATAGAGTCATACCTGAATACTTGTTGGAGGGTCTGCTGATCGCATTTGAATTTGAGATGTATTTTTATCTGTGAAAGAATGAATAAAGAAGTCAACTTTTTGCTTACTATCTTAGGATATGTCTGTGGGTAGAGAAACAGATGCTTTCATACCCCTGCGTTAGCCAAGCTGAAAGTATGTAGAAATGTCTCTAAATGAGTTTGCCAGTCTGGGCAGAAAATGTTCACATCTTTCATCTGTGCAGTGCAAAGAGAACATAGATAACATTTTACTCCCCACGTTCACGTTGACATTGCATTAAGGAAATATGTAAAAAATCTACTTCTATATTTAATATAAATCATTTTTGTTCAATTGAAGACCAACATTATTAGACATTTGGGTTAATGCAGTATTTAAACAACTTTAACACAATGCTAAGACTTTAACATCAGTAATTATTCAAACCAATAAGATAGTGGTAAAGTATTATTGGCGTTTTACCTGAAATGACAGGAGCACTCTGAGGGGACCATACAGCTCAGTGAAGGCACACAGCTCCTCTGGGTCAGGTTCAGGACTCGGACCAGCAGAGGGAAACAAGCTTCCCTTTAAATCTGTGAAGAGTTATGAAGCAAAAAGATTGGACATAACAAACAAAAGCTTGAGATGTGTGTACATGTTTGGTGTACTGTGAGTACATACCAGGTGTGAGTTCTTTCTTTTTAATCCCTGTGCACCAAGGACCAGCAGCTGCAACTGCACCACAAAGTGGAACCACTGTTACAGTACTTTATACTACATGGCAGATGTTTTTATTTAGGAAGTCATAACAGTGCTAACAGTGACTTTGCGTTTAATTTTCTTTAGTATGTGGTGAATGGAGCTGATTCAGCCCTCAATCCTCTTTTTCCCTCCACAGTGAAATTAGTCATAATAAACAACAATAATAAACAATATGGTGGTTTATGGTGGTGGTTTCTCTTTTTGAACTGCATGGATAGCACTTTTTTGGTAAGTAAGTACATTTTATTCTCGAGTATGCTTAAGAATAGTACTTGAATAATAGAATAGTACTTTACTGGAGTATTTACATTTTTATGTTACTTTTGCTCCACTACAAATCAAAGGAAAAACACATTCATTTTAACATCACTAGTTACTAGTTATTTTTGCAAGATTTGATTTTTATAATCTATAGTGTATTTATATATGTATATTAATAAAACCCTGATGTATGGATTAACCTCCTGTCACTGTTTTTTTTCCACAGTGATAGTTTAGTCATAATTTTCACCTTTTAGAAATTGTCAAACAAATCTGGATTGAACTTCTACACTATTGTTAACAAAAGCATCAGGTTCAACACTGATTTCTTATTGAAGTAGTTTTACTTTTGTACCCTAAGTAACATTTAGAAGTTGTACTTTAGTATGTTTACTTGTGTAGAAAAAGTACATTGTACTTCTCCTTGTAGTGAAGTATTTTTATGGGCAAGTACTTGCTATGGTACTTTTATCCTGCATGTATTAGCATGTAAGTGTTAAAGCTTACCAACACAGTTTAGATTTTGAAAACAAGCTCCAGTTTCAGTCCATAGAAGTACCAACAGCCCTCCTGCTGTCTTTACACCACGCTGTTGTCTTTGCTTTCCCATAACCATGACCAAACGCAGAACCTGTAGAGACGAGTGAAAAGACTTATCTTATCTTATCAAGCTAACGCTACAGATGCTAAGCTAGTTAGCTTAAAATTTTGACTACACGTTACATCTCGGATTAACTAGATTAAAGCAAATCAGATATTTCACATGTATAAATGATGTGTTTCTATGTAGAATAAGGTTAATATGACCCCATTTTTTGTCATTACCTGCTGTATTTGTCTGAGCATTTTTACTCTACTAGCAAAGCAGTTTTTGCACCACTGTCTGGAGCTAAACTAGTAATTTTCAGATTAAAGGCCTTTATCATTACTGTTAATTATTATATTATACATGATGATTATTATTATTACACGCAGGATTTTAGGTTTGAGTTGACATGCTTGTATTAACAATTAATATTCCCATTATTTATTCAGAAATGTTTTATTTATTCATTGTGACAAGAATTCTCCCATTTCAGAAGCTGAAACATGATAACTTCCATTTTCCCACAATTTTCACAATAAATAACTGGAAACAATCAATTGTCAAAATAGTTACAGGTTTACCCATCATCTAACTGATTAATCAGCTAATTGTCTACAGGATTTTAGAAGTACTGAGGTCCTCCATCAGTCCAGATTCACAGTCAGCCAAATGCTGTTAGCATTTTACTGTAACAAAATACAATTTACAACAATTTCAGCTGCATAAATATATATATTTGAAATTTACTATATGTTATGAAATACAGAAAATATTTTCCAAAGCCCTCTATTGACAGGTTTTAATGTTCCAAATACAAAGAAATTACTTAGAACATGATCCACTACTTTTTCTGAAGCTTTAAGTCACATTTGTATAAGTGTTTGTATAAGAAGTGAATGTGATACACCCATTGTGTTTTGTATGCAGCTACTGAGCTTATAGAACTCCTCCACAAAATTTTATTGTAATTCCAAGCAAATCTTATTATTAATTTTATTTGCAGTCATTCATACATTTTAAATACAGTACAAAAACCATATCAAAAGATAAAAAATAATTCTGAGTTACTATTTTAATATATGTATGATGCTTTCCTTCCCAGCAATCACTTTTTCTCCTTATCACTCCACAGCTTGTATCCTCCGGTAAGATTACGTGCACTGAATCAAAAGAAAAAGACAGAGAATATAAGAGTAGTCATCACCATATATAAAATATACTGCATACATCTACACGTTTCATAATGTTAGGAAAAGATGACAGTATTCATAGCATGACACAAATCTGAAACTAGTTAAGGCTATTCATGCAGGAGTCCTTGACAGTCTGTTGAAAGGCAAAATGCGTTGTTTGTGTATATTTTATAGTAAACAACTTATTTACTTCACATATCCTAATTTATGAGCCTGGTCCGTAGCTATTCCACCTCGCCTTCCCATCTGGCAATAAAACACCAAGTCTGGGGCGTCCAGCGATGGTTTGCTTACTCCGTATTTTGCCTTGAATGATTCTGGGTCTGAATTTAGTGCTTCCTGTACTGTATCAACTAAGGCAATAAAGGGGGGGAGAGAGGATGGCAGAAAGTTATTTCAAAATAAAAATGATGGAGATGAAACATTCAGAGCTAATGTATAACTTTAAACGGGGATGTTTATCAATCACTCTGCACGTTTGCATTTCCAGTATACACCGGGAGAACATTTGCTTGAGTGTGCATGATACATAGATACAAACATAGAAGTTAATTGTTCTGGATCAGAGCGGTGCACACTATATACATGTTAACAATTAGTTTATATTTTTACTCCATGAATTGAAAAAAAAACATGCAAAGGTAGCTTACGTGTGATATTAACAGATCCTGGAATATGTCCTTGATCCACTTCTGCTTTAGTGCGGACATCGACCAGAGTGAGATCCTTGCTCTTTCCCATAAGAGCTTTCAGCTCCTCGTAAGAGATCTCCTTGGGAACTGCAAATGCGATGTGATACATTAAAATTTAATAAGCTGTTGTCAAATACTGCCATTAAATTATACCATTCACATTTTGAAACACAGATTAGGAATGTACTGAACAACAGGGGAATCAGATATCACAACAAATATCTGTCACTTGTGTTATTATAAAACGCATGTTTACTTAATTCAGCTAGTCACAGTGCAGTTTTAGTGCCACAGCCCTATTTCAATTGAGCTTCCATCAAATGCTTCAGATTAGATATACACAGTGAGTTGTACATGTTGTGAGTTTTATTTGTATGCAAAATTAGGCACACATCTGTAAATAACATCCTTCTGTAATGTTTTTCCATCTTTCTGTGCTGTGTTTCCCGTGACACTGTTTGCCACACAAGCCCAGCAGTATTTACTACCACATACAGTCATACTCCAGTTGACAGAGTGCCATTACTAAGCATACAAAATGCTGCTTGGTAAAACTTGGTAAAAAAACACTGACATGCACCTTCAGGGCACATTCCACTTCAGAAAAATGATCCCTCATGTTGAAACTAGTTTTTCTTTCATGTTTGTGCCAAATTCAGTATGTTTGTGTGCATGTATCTGACGATAAAGTGTAAAGGTAATGTTACAGTGCTCGTCATATCATCGCTCTGCCTCATGCTTTACATGCTTTGTTTCTGGAGTAACCGGATTCCCTGTGGAAAACCATAACTTCCAGTTTGACCTTATCAGCACTTTTACTGTCTGCTGAGTCATTCTGAATTTGCTTGTACTGTAATCATGAAAATAAACTTGAACAGTATTACAACCACAAAACAACCATCTCATGCAATTTGTATCATTAGATAGCTGTAGCAACACATAACAGACCCACAGCTGTTAATCTAATACAATAGCTGCTTTTGCCCGTTGTATTGCTCGTTCATTAAACAGGTGTGAGCAAATTAGGAAAACCTCAAATCAAGAGTCTCAAACAACATTAAAGCCATTCGTGAAATTCAGGCAGGCAGCAGTTGGTCCAGATATATATTGTATATATTATATATCTGTTACAGAGAATCCTCACCTGTAGTCTCACCAATCTGTTTGCATGAATAATCACTGTAAGGCAAGTATGAACACATGCTATGTTTCCTGTGACAGTTTCACACAACTGCAAAGAGTATTATTTTCAACCCCCATACAACCATACTCCACTTAGCAAAGTGGGATTACTAAGTAGTTGGTGCTCAAACCTTTGAACATGCCATGATAATAATCCGTTATCATTTGAAGAATGTGTTATTATTAAGTCTGTTTGGACCAGTTTTATTTGTATGTAATGTGGTCAGCAACTTAAAGCATCCTAATGAGAGTTGTTAAGACTGATAATGTCTGAACCAATTAATCAGGATTCAAACTGATTAAAAATCCCTCAAATACACCTGGGTATATATCACTCCAGAGGATTGTTCCCTCACGTTGTACCTTACAGATTTTCTTTCATTATGTGTTTCATTATGAGTGTGCATGTATCGGTAAATATAGTGCAAAGGTTAGGGCTGGGCAGTATAATGGTATACCTGTTTATACCAATATATTTTTACACATGGTATAGAATTTTTTAATTCCTCTGGAAGGTTCTTAGTGATCGACTGTAATGTGAAACATTTCAGACTGACCACAGACATATGGTCAAATCAGACATGTGAGTCATGAACATTATAAAGAAAACTCCAAACGAGCTATTTCTCTAAGTATCAGCCAATTTATTTCATTTTTTAAAATTTACATCATAGTGACTTTCTTTTCTTCAGTTATTGTTTGAAACAAGAGAAACATGTCTCAGTTATAAATTCAGACGACCGTCTGTTGTAATAACATTCATATTCATATTCACATATAATATTGAACCTGAAACGTTTTGTACAAGAAAATACATGCATATAAAAAAAAATCGTGACAGAGACAAAATACACCGGGATATGGATTTTTGTTCACCTCTCCCAGCCCTAGCAAAGGTAATGTTACACAGCCCTCTTGTTTAACAGGTCTTGTTGTGGGTTTCTAGAGTAACCGGTTTCCCTGCTGAAACAGTTAACTTCCGGTCTGACATTACCAACACTTCCAGTGTCTGCTGATTCATTCTGAATATGCGAACTGTATTCCTGAAGAACAACGTCAGGGTATTAGAACCATACTTTTTTTTTTTCTCATTTTATAGTAATGAGTAGTAAAAGTGATATAGCTGCAGCAACAAATATGAGACCCACAATTATTCTAATACAATATTATTAATCTCACTTTAGCTGCTTTAACCTGTTGTATTACTCATTAATTAAACAAGTGTTAGCTAATGAATTAGGATAAACTCAAATCAGGTTTCTCGTACAAGATTAGGAACGTTTAAGGCCATTCATAATATTCATTTAGGCTGCAGGTAGTTTAATTTTTATCTGTCACAAAGAGGGAAGAGAGAGAGGACTCACCTGTGTTCGCCATGCTGCTCGTATGAATTATCGCTTAAGTCAAGTTTGAACGTGAATTTCATGTGTTGTTAAGAACACCCCTTCCTTGTCACATTGTTTGGAGACAAATTATTGGCTTAGACACCGAGCGAAGGCGGGGACTTAGTGTGAATGACTTGCCGCTTAGCCAATCACTAAATGGTTTTTACACTTTCAAAATAAAGTTCGAGAGGTAGAAATTGAAGTTACACAACCTAAAGGTTGTAGAAATATAGTTGTATATATTCTGACTTCAATCTTAAGATTCGGACCTTTTTTTCTCAGAATTCAGATTTTTTCTGAGTATAAAGTCAGAACTATTGACTAAATAACTAGTTGACTATATAGCTACATAACTTATTGTCTATATAACTAAAGAATTATGGAGACACTAAACTTCTTCCATATCTTTAAAATAAGTGGAAGTACTGTACCACTATGGACCAGTATTTTCCTCTGTAACAGTGACATAGCAGTATAAAAAAACATGCCTTAAGGAGGACTGATCCTGAGACTGTTCCCTGAAAAACTTAGTTAAAGTAAACAAATAAACTAAAAGTACAGTAATTAAAGTTCTTTTTCTGTATTTATTTCATACTTATTCTGGGGAACCTTTTTTCTCCCATTTATATCTAAAAATTGTCTTTGTTTTCTTAAAAGAGATAATGATACAATAAATAAGTTTTAAAGTGTATTTGTGGATAATTTGTTGACTCCATTTACATAAGGGGATTTTCACATACTTCACTGAGGAGGTCCAGCGTTGCCACCTTGCCTAGACTGCTTGCCACCCGTTTGCCCCCTCATGTAAAATATTCTAGATCCGCCACTGCCTTACTATAACAAATTAGGCATTTCCCCACTAATATGTCAGCCTGCTGTATGTTATAAAATGTGGGTCTGTGCAAAAGGTATTGAATAAAAGGCACAATAACATACACTTAAAGAACGTTTTTTATTTAAAAATAAGTTTCTTATAAAAGTTTCAGTCAGTATAGCTATATTTAAAAAAAAGTATTTACAGTTAAGTTCAGTGGTGATTAAACTACAATAAACTTACAGAGGTTAATTTGCCAGCAAATAAACCTGCTGTTCTAACTCAAAATTACATTATTAGCTATTTGTTAGTGTTATTCCATGGACACCATCTAATACAGTAACTAAAAACACTCTGTCTACCAATAAGTTCAAATGAAAATGGACTGTAAACAATGATTCGAATGATTCAATCATTAATCACAACACCATCCAAGAACTATTTCGCTTTTGTTGCTAACTGCTGTGCCCTCATTACTGCTGAGATGTGACTGCCCTCAAGAGGGCATAGCTGTCATATCTCAAGAGGATTGTGAATGTGCTGAATAGTTCATGATACGTTAGTCTGGATCACAGTGTTTCTTCTGTTCTGTAAGAAGGGTTCCCTAGTCCATTAGTGGAGTTCCTCTTTCCCTTTTGACATGTTTTACGCTTCCAGATGATCACACTCACTATGATGAGAATTAGGAGGATGACCCCTCCACCTACAATCCAGGTCAACAGCTCATAGTTAGAAGATTTTGGAGGGTCATACCGTGTACAGGAGAAATCCGAGGGGGTGCTGTGACCAGCTTTGTTCAGTGCCTCCACACATACCATGGTCCCAACTTCCAAAGATCCCACCACACCTTGTCGTGAAGCATCCCCAACTTCAAGGGCGTCACCTTCATGTCCCTGAATCACCACCCTGTACCCAGACACCACTGAAGATGGAGCACACCACTTCACCTCTACCTTTCCTTTGTCATCCCCTTCATTTATTGGCAGCAGTGATTGGATGCGAGGTGCATGAGGAGGCTTATCAGCCCCACTAAGCCCAGGACAGAGGCAGCCAGTCTGCACTGAAAGATTGGCACATGGCACCTGATTCTCCAGGCAGGGGTCGTATTGGCAGAGTTGGGGCTCACTGCGGAGAAGGGGAGTCTTCATGGAGGACAGTACCTCTGGAGGAGAGCTGTTGTTGTCAAACTCATCTTCATCATAGTCATCACCAGAGTCCATTGCGGTAAGGACTATGATTCGTGGATGAGTGACAGGAGGGGAAGTGGAGGCAGCATGACTTAAGACGTGGGAGTTAGGGAGAGATGAGACACTCAGCAAAAGCAGAAGCACAATCAAGTTCCCTTGCAGTGACATAATTTCTATGGACAGAAATTACAAAATTAGCATCACTCCCAAAAATAATGGTCAGTGTATAGCCACTAACACCACAGTAACTCTGTTCACACAGTCTGTCTAAGTAAAGAACCATATAATATAAATAAGTTGTTGTTTCTCAAATGATAACTTCAGGCCAGTCATAAAAGAGAATTTAAATTTAAATGTACATAAGGTGTAAGTTTAAATATTAAAAACAGAAAGACCAAAATACAGAACTTGGTTACACTTACACAAAATTATCATGACAACAAGAATCCACAGTGGTGCTTAGGATAAAAGGTTATGTTTAAGCTATTTTTCCTTTTGTTATTTGGAAATGTCAGAGAAGAGATTTTGTTGAGAGCGGTAATAGAATTTCTTTGGCCAGTTTGAGGCATCTAGGATACCATTTCACTAAAGTTTATGGCTTGAAAATGGTTTGTGTATAATCAGACATCTACAATGTTCTAATTTCTATCCTGTAAACAACTTTTGATAAATAAATACTGAGTGCTGGAACATAAAACACAATTTTAGTGACCCAATCTGCACTTCCATTCTCTCATGGAAGAATGCCAGGTGAATTCTGTGGGAACCCAGAACTGAATCAAAAAATAAATGTATTTCATTTTTTAAATGAATTGTTTTAAAATAACCACCATAAGTCGTAAGATTAAGTTCTCATGCCTTTAAAATTACGGATGACTACATTTCTAAGAATAAACATGTGACCATTTCAGTGGATTATATTTAGCCAACACACATCACCACAAAGATTAAATAAATTAAAAATAAAGTTTTCCAAATGGTTTTCTGTACCTGATTGATGCTGGAAGTTGGACATTTCAGGTCTTTATTCTCTCTGTCCCTTGTTCCCACTCTGCTCTCACGGTATGTTCACTGCCGTCTTCAGTTCTCACCGTCTTAAGTTGTTTCTCAGACAGACTCTCTCCTCCTCCTCAACACCCCCTTTTTCTCCCCTCAGTACCTCTCCCACCCCTTTTACGCTTTCATAGTCTGTTTTTTTTCACTTGTCGCGACCTTCTCTTTCTCAATGGGGCTTCCCATCAGCCATCGTTGCTCTTTTATATTTCTTTTTGCTGGATTTTTGGGAGAATGCAGGCTGGGAAAGGATGGGGGAAGGGAGTCACCATGTGCCCGTTTACTGCTCAGCATTTTAATTTTCTGAGGAACAGAATCGGGCAGGCTTGTGCTTGTTGCACTGTGTGTTTGTGTAATCTGTAGGCATGTCTGTTTGTAATTACTTTTTAAAACTTCCTGCATAGTCTGCAGGTGTTCTTGTGGAACGACAAGAACATAAGGTCACTTCAGTGTGTTTATGTGTGTCTTTGAGAGCGGGGGGTGAAGAATGCAGGCATGTGTATTTATTATAGACCCCAACCACCTCTTGTACCCCTTGTGTGACAGGCTGGAGAGGAACGATATAGGCTCCTCTTTCTTCCTTTTATGGGGTAAATCTGGCAAAGTGGGCAAGATCTTTCTTAATCCAAGTGCCAGCATTGCACAGATGAGAGGAAAAGTACCAGGGCAACAATCTCCTTGTTTACCAGCTTCAAAACTCAAAAGATTTACTCGAACAAAAAACCAACTGCAACAAAAAGTTTATTTTTTTCTTAGAATAAATAGCTTCATCCATGTATGACTTCAGTTGTAATCACATCTGTTTACTGCTTTGTATGTGTGTATATACACAAGATCTGTTGGAGTGTCTTACAGAGAAAAACAGACAACACATGTGAGGTTGTTAGAGTGTTCCCATTGTATGTATAAAACTATCTATGTTCATATGAGTGATTTAATGTGTTTACAATATAAGGGCTGAGTGCACCGACACTGAAAGATGGGAGACGAATAAGTTCTGAAGAGAAATGTAAATGTGCATCAACTTAAACTACAGTATAGATTTACATATTGTTATTATAGATTATTTTGGACTTGTAACTGAAAGTGTAGTGTTCAGGTTTCCAGTCACTGTGGGTAAAACTGTAGACATGTATGTATGAGTATATTGTACAAATTAAGTACAAATCATGTGAAAGAATCAGAAGTCTGAAAATGTGCCACAGCAAAGCTCTACAGAGCATTTCACTTCAGTAGCCTTTTTAGCCTTCGCTATAACTGCTGTAACTGTAATCTAACTTGATAAAGTACTGTACAATACAAAACAAATTTTATTTGGCAACAATTATCACATTGTGGATTCTTTCATGTTATGTATACATTAAGTGTGTAACTTTGTGTTTGCTTATAGGCGGCATGGGAGAGTTATACTGTATGTGGACAAGTGAAAATTCTTTGTAAAATGTGTTCTTCATTGGTTCTGGGCAAGATGTTTCATTTTTCTGGTATTGCGTGGTAGTCAACAAATGGTGCCTGTCAATCATAAAACTGCACCTCTTTGTTCAAATTGTCCAACACATGGACGGTAAATGAGCTTTTCTCCGGGCTAGATGACACATCTGTGTTCTTCCATACTGGGTGGCACCTTTGAGTCAGAGACTGAAAAGTCACACTGGGTGGATAAGTACAATTCAATAAGATTTTGACTACGGTTCGACGGATTGATATAGATCAGTATTTGGTGTGCAGTACTGTATTTGGTTTTCTCCAGATTAAGTGTAATAACTTTGGTCATCCCCTCAATGTAGTGGCATCACCAGGTCAGATGGGTTTATCATGTAAAGGTAAGCATTAGAGCATAAAGCATTTTGTGTTTAAGAGAAAATGCTAGTAAATGAATTTCTTAACAAAATGGAGAACATGATAAATATTATACCTTCTATCTTCTGTGTATCATAACCATGCATTTATTATAAATAACAACACAACCCTTAATGGAAAATCCAGAAATAAATACGGTATACCATTATATAAACAAGGACATAAAGTAGCTTGATGGCAGAGAGGAGGCCTTCTCATAAAGTCTACTCTCATCTCCATAATATCTTCAGCTCTAAGTTTCAGGTTGTTTTGGCTGCATGAGACAACCATCTCTTCCACCCTGTCTGTCCCCCTGTCCATAATGCCAGAAACTGATAAGTTTCAATGGTATGCCTGTCACTGGATGGTACAGGTTGGTATGACTTATCAGGTTTAAGAGATTAATTTAAGCACACATTCCTGAATGAAACAGTCTCCAGCAACTGTGTGCGCAACTTTATTCATTACAGTAATTTAAAAACATTTCCCACACTGTTGTAGGTATTCATAGTATTTCATTATTCAGCCTTATATGGTAATTTCCCTCTATAATGTACCTTACCGTTGTTTCTGTGGCTTACCACAGAAATAGTCTGTGACCAGTACTATTATTAATATCAAGTTTCTAAAACGGGTAGATACTGGACGCTTCATTGAAGCCCATATACCCATACCTCAGAGTATGACAGTGCTTATGTTGAAATGAAAACAAAACAGGCAAATAGAAATAAAATGTGAAATTTGGGGATGAATGTCTACCCTCATCACTCAGGTGAATAAAAGCACATCACAGGAGGCAGACAAGGCACAGTGCTCAGATTGCACCACTGACATAGTTATTTGTTTTGTCTTCTGTCTTTTTCCATGCCCCCATGTACTGATGAGTGAAGCTAACACAGGGTTGTGTTGTGTTTGAACTGTTCTGTCTTTGTGGATGATGTCATTGAGGAGACGGTATCTATGTATGGTTTTATGTATGATTTTCTGTTGGCAGTGTGAGGCCAGCGTACTGTTTCCTACAAACTAATTCCAAAACTCCTGAGAAATAATGGTAGCCACAGAGACTGAGCCATACTGATACTAATGACTGTTCTTCCAGTGCAAATTTCATCACATCATGTTGGGGCATGCTGCTAGACATGTGTCAGACAACCTGCATGTGTCACTACCACCATCTTCTGATTGTAGACAGCACCACAGTTTCATCAGACTGCTGTAAATTCATAAATATGTTCACGGAACTTTTAAGTTCTTGACTCAATAAACAACAATCTTAAAACAAAAACTTTTTACTTTCATATTCACTCAGCCAGCCTTCATGTCTCAGTGACCTTATTAGACTCACATGTGTGGGCCTCTCACAGATGCTTATTCCTTCTCCTACCCACACCTCTCTGAGGATTCAAACTATTCCAATTTAAACAGGAAGCACTGCTATTGGCTATAAGCCTATCACCTTTAACCCACACTTCACTCAAAAAGAATCCTGGGATAGTCTTGTAACTAGACTCCACGATGTTGCGCGAACTGTTATTTTTAGCAGTGGAGCCTGAGTGGGCCACGGCTTTGTTCCTCAGGGACTAATTGGAAACACCATCTGATGATGGAGTCCCACATTCCTAAGTCCACTGAAAGTTTGTGTGATTATAAATAATTAACTCAATATTACTGTTGTTTAAAAATTAACAACATATTAACCTTTGTTAGAAGAGAACAAGCTAAAAGGCCATTTATATATCTACTCAAGTTTATACTATACAACCCAGCTCTGACAAAATGTACAGTATGTCACAAAAGTGAGTACACCCCTCACATTTTTGTAAATATTTTATTATATCTTTTCATGGGACGACACTGAAGATATGACACTTTGATACAATGAAAAGTAGTCAGTTTACAGCTTGTATAACAGTGTAAATTTGCTGTCCACTCAAAATAACTCAACACACTGCCATTAATATCTAAACTGCTGGCAACAAAAATGAGTATACCCCTGTGAAAAATGTCCACATTGTGCCCAATGTGTCAATATTTTGTGTGGCCACCATTATTTTCCAGCACTGCCTTAACTCTCATGGGCATGGAGTTCACTAGAGCTTCACAGGTTGCCACTGGAATCCTCTTCCACCCCTCCATGATGACATGATGGAGATGGTGGATGTTAGAGACCTTGTGCTCCTTCACCTTCCGTTTGAGGATGCCCCACAGATGCTCAATAGGGTTTAGGTCTGGAGACCTGCTTGGCCAGTCCAGCACCTTTACCCTCAGTTTCTTTAGCAGGGCAATGGTCATCTTGGAGATGTGTTTGGAGTCGTTTCTTGTGCATCATTTGTAGAAGAGGCTTCCTTCTGGGACGACAGCCATGCAGACTGCAATTTGATGCAGTGTGTGGCGTATGGTCTGAGCACTGACAGGCTGACCTACCCCTTCAACCTCTGCAGCAATGCTGGCAGCACTCATACATTTATTTTCAAGAGACAACCTCTGGATATGACGCTGATCACGTGCACTCAACTTCTTGGTCGACCATGGCGAGGCCTGTTCTGAGTGGAACCTGTCCTGTTAAACCGCTGTATGGTTTTGGCCACTGTGCTGCAGCTCAGTTTTAGGGTGTTGGCAGTCTTCTTATAGCCTAGTCCATCTTTATGTAGAGCAACAATTCTTTTTTTCAGATCCTCAGAGAGGTCTTTGCCATGAGATGCCATCTTGAACTTCCAGTGACCAGTATGAGAGAGTGTGAGAGCAATAACACCAAATTTAACACACCTGTTCCCCATTCACACCTGAGACCTTGAGCGAGAGCGAGATCAGTTGTTTGATTCCTGGCTCCTACAGGCATGTGTTGAAGTGTCCTTGGTCAAGACACTGAACCCCAAGTTGCCCCTGGTGTCAGGTCAGCTGCATAGTAGCTCTGCCATCGGTGTGAGTGTGTGTGTGAATGGGTGAATGAGAAGCAGTGTAAAGCGCTTTGAGTACCTGCATAGGTAGAAAAGCACAGCAAAGTGCAGACCATTTACCATTTAATTGTTAAACAAACTAACCTGTTTCATATTAAGTTAAAATAAATAATGACCATGAATAGCTAGCCTTATGAACTAGCGTACTGATTAATCACTGACAGCTCTGGACTGCCTGGGCCTCATTTCAAAGTTAATACCAATTCTTTGATGACACAATTTCTTTGTTACAGTTGTAAATAAATCAACTAAATTCAGTCATATTAAACTATCATCACAGTTTATACATGAGCACTTTTACATGTGTTTTTCTCTGTTGTCCCTCACGCAATCACAGTGCAAATTATGCACTTTACATTTTAAATAGTTGTGAATTTCTGGTTCTTTTATAGTGTTCTGTCAACACTGGTTGAGTTGGACAAAAGTGATAAAATGTTGATTATTTTATAGAATAAAATTTGGGTATATTAGGAAATGTTTCTTTCAATTAACTATAGTGAATTCTACTCTTGGTTAATTGTAACCTCATGTTTGTCTTTTAATCTTGAAGACAGAGTTGTAGCTCCCCTTAGTGGTGAATGCTGGTTATTGGTCAGGTGAATTCAGAAATAAATCCTCTGGAGTTTGTCTTGGAAAAGTCTAAGGGCAGAAATGTCCAAACATATTGTGCAGGACATTAAAAGAAATAACTTTTTTATTTTTCAATGTAAAACCAAAAATACGGAATTATTATTAACTATGGTATTTAAGTGTAAGAATAAATATCTGTGAAGGTTCTAAGTCATCCAGGTCATGGTTATCTCAAAAAAGGTTTTTTCAATTTTTTCTTAATTATAACGTACTTATAGGCCTTTTTGTGTAAGATTTATACTTGTATTGGGAGTGTTACTTTTACTTAATTAAAATGATGGATTAATTAATACTTCATTTATAAGTATTGTATTTGTATTACTAGTTATTAGTAAATAACCCAGTTAGGTACTTTGAACATATTTTGAGTCACTGGATATTAGACACCCCTGTTAAATGAGTTAGATCAGAAATGGGAGGGAACCTGTGAGCAGCCATTTACTTTCAGTACAGTAGGAAATAGCGGGTCCTGTACCCGGGGTAGGAGACATTAAAACATGCGTAACAGTACCACTTTTAAGTCGTTAAAGGAGAAAAGACTGACTTGGCCTAATTGTCATTAATAAATATTGAGTTGTTGTCGCTGTAGGGTAGTCTGTCTATCGCTTATAACAAAATACAACGGTATATTTTAGATGGACGGCTGGGAGTTGTGCACGACAGCAAATCTACCGCTACGATGAAAACAGTGAGTGTACGTGCAAACTTATCCCACAGGTCTGTTTTTTTTATAACAAAAAAGAAGAAACGGATGTAATCGTCGACCGGTTACTACAGGGTGTATTTAGCTCTCAGTCCAAGCGTGAGGAAAGTAGGCTGTCGTCGGTGTCAAATGAGGCTGAGGTTGGACTCGGCTCTTTACGTGAAGCCGATAAGACCCGAAGTACAAGCTCGTCCTCGCGCTGTAAGTTACCGTAACTGTACGGAAACTCCGCCATTGGTTCCAACAGTTCATCCGCCGGGGAAGGGAGGCGGAGGCGAGCGGCTGGATGACGGCCGGGGGAGCTCCGTGTTGACACTTAAGAACCGAGGCCGCCTCGGAGACCCACACGGGCCTACCTATTCCACATTCACACCGTGGAAAGATATCAGATAAATGAGGTGCGGCGCCTGATCCCGTCCTTTGCCACAGGCGCGGTAAGTGTGGGGGGGTGCGTGACTGGACGATACGGTGTCAAGGCGGAGCGGACGTTTATACAGGTTGATGATCCGCATTTGGCACCGAGCTGGGGAGCCTTCAAAAGTGAATACATGGCGTGAGTCTCCAAGTGTTCGTTCCTAGAAACACGCGCTTTCGTTAAAATAAGAAATAGGCGGCGCCTGCTAATTCCTGGGAAAAGACGGATCTCCGACCAGAATGACAGATAGAGCGACCGCAGATTGGCGTTTATTCGCTGAAGTTGACGCTCGGACTTGTGCTACAAGCAGCGCGTAGGAGGCTTGTCTGTCAGTAAAGTGCCATCTGTCTTTCACATTTTGACAGACAGCCAATCAAATCTGTTATTCAAATCGGGGCTCTTATGTCAGCGACCTATATCTCATGCTGGTGCGCACAGAGCCCACTGTAACCTCTCCACCAGACCAGAGAGCATGGGGATCAACGGGTTAGACAGTCAAGCGCAGCCGTCCAGCGAAGTGTCCCGGACGGAGCAGCCGGCTGCAGTTCCTCAGATGGAGCACAGAGATGCTCCCCAAGAAGCAGAGAGGAGCAAGGATGAGCAGACGTCGGGCAGCGAGTGCAAAATCGTGCCGCAGGACAGCACCGAAGCTGGGTGCAAGCCGCCCCTGCCACCCCAGTCCCCGGCTTCAGAGGCGGGGGTCGACGTGGAGAAGCACGGCCACGGAGCGGGATTCGTGCCACCAGAAGGAGGTTTCGGCTGGCTGGTGGTTCTTGCTGCAACCTGGTGCAACGGGTCCATCTTCGGGATTCAAAACTCTTTCGGCATCCTCCATACGATGCTGGCGAAGGAGCATGAAAACCCGGACGCCCAGACGTCTCAGTTCAAAGTGGGTGAGTACCACAGACTGACTGCTGAAGTTAGATGGACAGTGACATTAAGCTATACATCAACTGATGGACAGAAACATATTTGCCACAAAACATTACAAGAACAACAATTAAATACGCAGTAAGTAAATAACAGCAGTATAACAGTAGTTTGGGATGTACAGTCACATGCATCAGTCTAATAATGATGTGGGTCAGCTCAGAGTTCATCTGGTATTACCCTGCACGTAAAGTGACACACTACTTTTAACTTACACATCTGCCTACATCACTTTAAGTCTGTATTATTATTTTTTTATGCTGCAGTAGTCATGTTTTCTGACCCCTCGTTTGAGCTGCATGTTCTGGAGAGCACTGCTGATGTTAAATGATTAACAAACATTTAGGTGACCAACAGTCTACTCGCTGTCTATTCGTTAACACTACTGTTATTCTTACTCTTTTAACCAGCTGCTGAAAATTTTATTTTACATGGTCACAAATGGCCCTTTGATGCAGTGTTTGTAAACAGAAAAATCACCAGTGTTAATTTAACAATCTGTTGTTGACCACTGACTCTGGCCAGAATAAGGTCTGTTGTTCATCCCTTTTCCCCAACTGCAATGCTTCAGTTTAAATCGTTTTGTTGACAATTATATTAGAAGCTTTCGCTGCTGCAGGTTAAAATAATATATTGTTATTTGCTGCATGCTTCAGTCTTCACTAAGGTATCTAGTAATGGGAGAGAGAAGAGAAGGCAATCTATTTTATTACAGAAATCCATGATGTTGCTTTTAAGTAATGATGTAGTCCATTATTGTTTTATGCAGATACATTAGTCTTATGTTAAATTAGACTTTCTAACCCTGCTAATGATCCATGAATAGTTGAAGGGGAAGTTGCTACTGAACCTGAACTATGCTTTTACCTGTGAGACGCTCTGGGGTTCTGGTCTCTAGAGGTTTAGCCCCTTAATGGAGCTGCTTGTAAAGCATCTGGCCTCTGAACTGTTTGGAGCTGGCGTAAAACAGTGTCCAGATTCTGGTGGAAGAATGCTTTTGAGAAGGGGAACAACATGTAACAGGTGTGGGTATTTTTCTTAACGTCCTGTCAGGTTCCACAATCACTAGCAAAGGTTAAGGTCAGGATGTGGGAAGGGATTATGGTTCTAAGACTGTTTCCTGGAACAAATTCAACCCATTATTATTATCAGTGTGAAGACAGTTACAGAGGGAGAGAAAATAAACCAAATAAACCAAAGGCACAGATTTAATCAGAGTTTTTCATGGAAGTACAGGTTAATATCTTTAATGTCATCCTTCATTGTCATCTCTAATTTATGGTGAGGAAATTGCTGTCTGTGGGCAGAACAACAAAGCATCGTATTAATGTGAGGTTTTGTGCCTGTCTGAACCAGTCTGAAAAAGATACTTACACACTTTTCATCTAAAACCAAATATATTCCCTTTATGTTTCAATAATAATAATAATTCATAAGGACAGTTTATTTATGTTGTTTCTGCCCTCTTTTTGTTAAGGGTTTCTCTAGACATTCTTTGGATTTAATTCTTCGTTGTTTGCATATGTGAAAGGATTAAATGAGCAGGCTGATCTTTCCCGTGCTCAACAGAAGAAAACAGGGGGGAAGAGCTTAACTACAATAGTCACAGTGCTAAAGTCTCCCTTTTAAATATCCAGTCTCCAGTGTGCAGTCAGTAAAGGTTAAATTTCTACACGAACAGCATCTTGAATCAGCCGTAAGACTGTAAAGAGAGGAGGCGACATGAGAAGACAGATGTGATTAAATCTTGAGTAGAGATTGCTGTTAAGTCTTTATACTGAGCTCAATTATGCTGGGTATTTATTGAGCCTTGAGGGGTAAACAGGAGATTTTCAAAATAGCTCAGGAACAACACAGTGGGGGATCAGAATAGGCTTTTAAATAAAAGAAAGTAGTGAAAGAGAGGTGAGGGGATTATGAATTGCAGATGGTGTTTTGCTTAATTACAGCAAAGCGAGGTCAGAGGTTTCATCCCTGTTGTGGTCTCTTGTGCTTAAATACTGTGCGAAGGTGTGTACTGAGTGCAGATGTCCAGCACAACATGCTTTTAAAATGTAAAACAAAATGCGTGATATGAGAGACGCACAATGTCTGCTGCAGTAGAGTTTTTTTTATGAATGCAGTCTTCTTTCTTTAAGAAAGAAAATAGTTTCTCAATTTCAGAGCATACCTTAATGATTTCATGTCTAGATTTTGTTATGCTTTCTCTCTAAACCTTTTCATCACGTTCAAAATGTCCCTGCTCACTGTTAAAAACTGCATTTGTGCTCTCAGATATATTGTTCCTCACACAGATTTCCTGTGCTCCTGCTCAAACCTTTCTCCTTGCTCTCAACTGCTGCTGCGCACTTTCAAACGTCTACCCATGAATTTTGCTGCTGGCACTTGCTTTTCTGCTGGGACAAACTGTTAACGACCCTACTGAAAATCACCCAATAGAAATCAACCTGGAACTGACCAATCACGTAATGGGGGAGGGTCATAAAGAGGATGCTAACAGAAGAAGAGACTTGTGTGTAGCGTTACTATTTTGCACTAAGCACTGTAGCACTTATGTTTTACTAGTATCTAAACTCAAACGTGCTGGGTATGCACCGTTATGACAAGCACACAGTCATATTAAAATGTATTAAAGTAATTTATATCTACAGAAGTTGTGACTCTGGTGCTAGAAGATGTCTGCTACGCTAACACCACTGCTAATTAAAACACATCCTGAACCTCTGTATGTATAGTTCAGATTTTGTTATGTTCTTACTGACATGCCACATCTGCCTATAATTTTACCGTTGTGGTTTGGTGATGTATTTTGTTTTTGGTTTTTGTTTTGTTTTGAGATCTAGTTTGTCCACATACCCTTGTGGGTCTATGGTATAAAACAGCAGGTGCAGTTCCTAAACAGGTCATACAAATATTTTTGACAGACCCTTCAATTAAAACTGACAGGCTGCACTTCTCGTTTGTTTTAGTGCAGTGGTGAACAGAACCAGAATAACAGTAACTGTCTCACTATATGACTGTTACTACACTATATATTTAAAATTTTTAAATGCTGGACCTTAAAGGGTGTGTATGTTAGGTTCATCCAGCTAAGGCTAAATTTATCTAAAACAACAGTTCTGTAAAAAAGTTAATCTCCCTTCACAATGGTAATTTTTAGTGTATGTATGTATGTTTGAGATCTACTCCCTTATACAAACAGGTCACTGTCTTTTGGCTTACCAGTATAAATATAAATTGGATGGACAAAAATTGTATAAATACTGCAACAGCATATTTGTTGTTCCAAAATAACCATACATGAAATAATGGAAATTTTCAAATTGAACTTACATCAATAGAACACATTATTTTCAAGCATCGTCTGTATAAGGCAGGGTTGGAACCGCAAGTATTAGGTACAGCTACAGCTATAGCTTAGCTATATAGCTTAGCTATAGCGACATCCCTCTATATTAACATTAGTACTACTACAATTCTGTATTACAACAATTGTTGTAATACTGTATTCTCTTTATACAGCAGCCCCCACCTACAAGTATTTGTTCATTCATGTAAATGTTATGAACTACACAGAAAGAAAAACAATAATTTCATATTCAGCAAATAACAGGACTGTGTTCATATTTAACTGTGTCCCAAGGCCATGTTTGAGATTGAATACTGGTAAAATGTTACATTTGACAAAGAAGTCTCTGTTTTGTTTTGGTTGGTTAAAAACGAATGGAAAATAACATTGCTAACACGAAAACAGGCGGCTGCACAGTGATTTTCATTTTTTTCCATTTATAGCAGGTTTTACAACTCCAGGAAGGTCAAAGCTGCTTTGCTTCATGCTAAACAGGCTACACAAGTCTCGTTCTAACGCACCCCCATTAAGTGATTGGTCAGTTCCAGGTTGAATTCTATTAGCTGGTTTTGATAGGGTCATTACAGTTTATCCCAGCAGAATATCCAAGTGTAAGGAGCGAAATTCCCATGAATAGAAGTTTGAGCGTGCGCAGCAGGGCTGAGTGCAGGGAGAAATGTTTCAGCAGGAGCACAGGAAATCTCTGCAAGTATCAGTAAATATGAGTACTATGAGCAAATCTAAATGCGAGCAGGGCCATTTTGTGTCTGACCCAAAGGATTTGAGAGAAAGCATAAAAAATCTGAACATGAAATCAATAAACTATGCTCTTAAATAAAAAAACTATGCTCTTGATTGAAGAAAAATCTCATTTAATAGTTGTTTTTATTCTGGGAATGTGTCTGAAGGGGAAGAAAGAAGGGACTGTGACTGATTCCTTTTTTATTTATTGCTTAGATGATTTTCAACTTTAGATCATCACTGTGGGACAGATCAGTAGATAGAAAGAAGTTGGACAAGTCGCAGAAGTTATCAAGTAATATTAAATTTGGTCTTAATTTTTTAAAACAATTTCAGTGCCTGCAGCATAATGGCGTTAAGGCAATTTCACTTTTAGTGATAAAAAGACCGTGATAATGTATAAATGATATGTACATACCACAAACAAGTTAATAGGCCCAGGCATGTATATAGGAAAAATAAGGCAGTGGTATTTCAGGATAGTCCAGAATATCTAATAGTGAATAGTGGTGACATACTGCATTGCTTAAGTATGTTCAAATGTCAAGTAGTATGTTTGATCATGCCACTGTCCACTTTGTGTAAACATGTCTGGGTTATTTGGCTCTGGCATCAGTATCAGGGTAAATTCACTATCATGTTTCAACATTTTTGTAGGGAAGCTGCAGCAGCAACATTCAGCAGGTGCTCATTAACCTAAAATTTCAAGGGGTGAAAAAGCCTGTAAATCAACGTATCGAGCACCACAGAACATTTAAACTTACCTGAAACACAGGCTGATAAACTTAGACTAGAATTAGTAGTTTCTTGAAGTCCAATTTTACCAATTTAACAACTAAGCATTCATACAGGTATGTGTACTGTCACAGTCAAACTTCTATGGTTAATAGCATGCTGCAGTCTTTTTTCCACAGTATATTAAAGCTCGACTGCCCCAGATTTCTCCAGCATCTCCAGGGAAGCTAGAAATCCCAAGTTGGCAGATCAGGGAGTACAGTGGCATTTTTGGCATTCCGGAGGGCAGGGGAATGGGCTCAGGTCAGATCAAAGTCTCTCAAGGCAGGAACAGGTAGATGATCAAACACAGGGAAAAACATGATAAAAGAGAGCAAACTCTTCTTGATGAGTGGATATGTAACAAACAGCATCACCCTTTTCACAAGTAAAAACAGGGGATTATAGGCCTAACTTTGAGAATTACAGGCTCTGGGAAACCCACCTGCATGAGATGCAAACTGTTGTATTTGAGAAACATAAAGTGGATCTGGAGCAAAGCCTGAGAATCACTTTAAACAGAAACATCATCTAAAGTCATCCTGCTACAGTGACACGTGTGTGCAAAATATATCCATTATAAATCCATTCATATGAATCCTGAATCCTGAATAGTCTGAATTGATCTTGTCAGCACAAGCTGTTTGTATGGCAGTGTATAGTGGAAGCTCAGAGCATGTTGTGACTAAAGAGAAGGAGTTGTCGATTGTTAGTGAGTGGTACTAAACAACTGTCTTGTTGTTTCTCTACTGAGGCTAAATTGCTTAAAAAACACTTCCCCACACTAGTGACAGCTGGTCCCCAAATGACTTACACTCACAATCCTCTGTAAATTCTGCAACCTGACCTCATTTATTGTTTGGTAATGAACCAGTTAGGTACCTGATGCTGAAACAAACCATTACAAATACAGTTAACACACTGCTGTAGTGCTGTCCTGAGCTTTTTTAAAGAAGAGTTTTATTAAACATTGCACTTAATTGAAGACATTTAGAAAGGCATAGTACACCATAACTGTTAATTAGCAATTCTATTATTGTTTGCAGTTTATAAAAATCATATTTTTAACATGATAGAGTGTAATAGAACCTTTTAATATCTTTGTATTACAGTTCATATTACTATGTGCGTCACATACAGCATATTGCCCAATCTTAGCTCCTGCGAAGGAATTTAATTTATCCTTCAGGAAATAGGCTTCTGTACCAACTCTATAGTTGCGTACCTCCGTATTTCCGTTAATGTTACAAAAATATGTATGGCCATTGTTACTGTAACCGTGATTACCCAAGACAATTTTGAACACAATATGTGGCATTGTTTAGCAGCATATTTCCCCCTGTGCAAAGAGCACTGTGTTCAGAAAGCATTTGGATTTTTATTTGGTCTTGATTGCCTTGGCTTATTAGATTTGAAATGAAACAATGGTTATGTGTATTTTTTTCTACTTTAAAAGGATGGTTCACTTGAACTCCAGAGAAAAAGCACTGTCACCTATTTACTGCTGTGCGATCTACATTACCTACATATATCTACAGTATTAAAATAGTTTTGGTTTTATTTGGCCAGGTTTGGAGATTCATGTCTTAGATTCTTGCTGCAACCCAATAAATTCCTGCTGCTATTGCTGTACTCCTCACAGCATTGAAAACATTTGAAAAAGTCATCAATAACATGTCTTTCCTGGAAGAATGTCATTGTTAGTGAGGATAATCCTCAGAGCACGCTGTGAATAGTACTTCCTCTTTTACGTGCTACCTACTTAAACTGAGAAACTTAATACGTTACTAATGTTAACACCTTCAAATTAAAGCTGAAATTTGGCACTTTAACCTCATCTCTTCATTTCAAATTCATTGTCCTGTAGTACAGGGCCAACACAAACAAATACGGTGTCACTGTCCAAACTGTACTGTAGCTGAGGTAATTTTCATCAAAACAATGTGAATGCACTTTTGATAACAGGTATAATTACACTATTTCAATGTGAATATACTAACAGTAATAGAAAGATGTTTTGTTTGGAAGGCAAAATGTTTATTAGGATTTTGAACTCAACTAGCTTTCATTCCATCATACAACAATACTACATATAGTACACCAAAAAGAACACATGCAAACAGCATGCAAACAAGCTGGTACCATACAGAGACTAAATTCAGTAGTCCTGATCATAGACAAAGGAGTTTGTTCCGCCTATGTACAGATGGTCCTATAGAGTGTCTGTCTTTCTGTTGCTGTCAGACCTCATTCATCGCACAAAAGGAGGGAAGCTTGTTAACTCCCCTCGCTACCACTCAGCAAACACACACAGACATCTTTTCATTTTGCTTCCGTCTCCCTCTGTTCCTTTGCTTTTGTTTGAAAGTGTTCCGACCTAATCATCTCTAATGAGAACAGTCCACTATTCACAGACCTTTGCTTGTACCAGGGCAGAGAAAAATGTAGGTTTGGTGGTGGGGTTGGCCAGAAAAGAAAGGCGAGCCTGGAGTACTGAAACAAGGGTCTGTAGTTTTGTTAGCCTCTTATTGTACATTGGACCTTCTATGCTGTGGACAATGTGCTTTGTTATTTTCTTTTTACACACACATGTTTGAAGGATTTACCCCAGGGACTTTAATTGTCTCCACATGGGTTCAGGCAAGAAAACTTGTTTATGCAGGCTTGAGAAAATGAATTGCAGCATTTGCTGTAACATAACAACAGCTATCAATTGAGATTTGTATACTGCTGGTACCAGTGGTACCCAAGTTATCATAACTCCACATAGCCAGATTGTTGTTGCATTTAGTTCTTGAAGAGATGTAGGGTTATCTGGAAGGTCGGTCAAGAGTTGATAGTGTAGTTTGTAAAAATCCTCGACCTTTGTCAATATTAGTCTTGGACCTCAACAGTATGCATTTGGCTCTTTTCTCTCTCTATGTTGTTTCACATTAGTGTCCCTGTAATAATATATTAAACTAAGAAAAGACTAAAAACGTATACTAACGGAAGCATGCAGGACTCAAAACTACAGTCAACCTGACTGTGTCACTTTTAGAGATATCTACTGTACATGTATGTTTTATTTCTGACACTGTGCTGTATGTCTTTACATAAACAAATAGACCATTATATTCTCATAGACCATTATATTCTCATAGACCATTATATTCTCATAGACCATGCCTTATCGTAACACTCAATCTGCACGCTGCTGTTTTCAAGACTTTTCCT
>JAUBNQ010000002.1:13322810-13333285 GCA_032353495.1 Ctenopoma kingsleyae | reverse complement strand
CTGAAATAGTCCCTGTGTTTTTAAGAGTTGTTTACCTGTACAGTGAGGAAATTGTGAATGGTTTTAAGGTAGCACCTCATTGTTTACGCACAAAAGGTTCCTTAACAGTTCACAGTATTAATAATGAACTCTGAGCTTAGTGTAATCTGGTTGTTTAGATTTGCACAGCTTGGCAAGTTCTGCAGCAGCTAGCAGAGCACGGACTTGCTCAGCCAACAGAACAGATGATGTGACTGAGATGTTTAAAATCCCTCAGGTTCATATTAATTTATCTTGGTTACAATCCCCACATGAACCAAATTGGTCCTCCCAACTCAAGCTAATTCATCATTCAAGATAAACATGCTCACAGGGAACCAAAGCTAAGTCTTAGACTTTTTCTTTTTAATTCCCTCACATATGTAGCTTTGTGTAATTTCCTAACAGTAGCTGGAATGTGTCCTCAGCTGCACCTGCAACAAAATGTTGTTGCAATGAAGACAAAAGTCTTTTAGGCCAGCACTTCATGTACAGGCAAACAAGGGTAGAAAACTAAAATCAGGCTTAATATTCTCTATGTTTAATAAAAGGGCCCTACACATGTGAACACCTACTGCATGTATGGCCTATGAAACAGACCAATGGAATTAATAGAGAAATAGTAGAGAGGTTAAAAGTTTATCCTTGTGATCTGTTTTCAGGTGGTGTCCTTCATGGCTCTGGGCCTGATGTCCATGATGATTCCTCAGTGCTCTGTGTTTGAGGGGCTGGTGGTCGTGTGTGTGTTCCTTGGCCTGTGTGATGGCTGCTTCCTCACCATGATGGCTCCCATAGCATTTGAGCTAGTTGGGCCCATGCAGGCCTCACAGGCCATAGGTTACCTTCTAGGCCTCATGGCTCTTCCTATGACAGCAGGTCCACCCATTGCTGGTGAGAAGCATGTTTTCTTCCTTCTACTTTAGTTTGTTCTGTCACTGAGTTTTATTGTATAATCCAGCAGAAAGAACTTGCAGTGATCTGGCATCTTGCACTGACTTCAGGATGTTGCGCAAGCAGAGTAAAGCAACTGAACATGGGTAGAAAAATGCAGGGAGACAAATGCATGCCAGGATAGTTCGTACAGTGAATTGCATTTAGAAAGGTTTAGGCTTGTGGCCAAGCAGGCTGTCTCTAGAGATCTGTCTTCAGGAAAAAAAAGCACATGCAGGGTCAGATCTCAGGGCCCGACTCCTTTCAGGTCTCCTCTACTTCAGCTCTCTCTTCAGCTCCCTAGTTACAGTCCTGTATGCAAGAGCTCTGAATCCAGAGCAATAATTTGATGACTCAGGCATCCTCTTACTCTTTCTTGCCAACCTGTGTTAGCTCTCACAACATCAGAGAGACTTTTAATATGAAACATTTTCCTTTTTTGGCCTCAGCAAACTGGAGTTCTCACACTGTGGAGGTTGATGACTATTTCATGCTCTCAAGATGTTGACCTCCTCAAGGCACACTCCGGTTTTGCAACACTGTTAGTTTGCAGAACTGCTTTGTATTTTAGATTACAGTACATTTTGATTAACTGTTGGTCTGACAAAAACACAGACATGAACTCGGACTCATAAATTTCTCTGATTTTGCAACGTCAGTTTGCACAACTGCTTTGTATTTTAGATTACAGTACATTTTGATTAACTATTTTGCACCAAAAACAAACAATCAAAAGATGCTGACCTTGGGCTAGGGGAAGAAAATTTGTAGCAGAGTAACTGAGTAGTAATAAGTAGTTGCAGCTCTAAAATGTGTGTGAGATGCAAAATACGGGGACAAAAATTACTATTTATGTCTGAACACAAAGATCTGCATTCAAGTAACATAAGCTTTAAGTATGTCTTTGAGAAAATACAGATAAAGATATAAACAAAAAACGTAACTGGCATGATGCAGCAGAGATGACCATTGTAATGTGTAATAAGCAGTATTATATACTACACAGTAGGTATTCACTTTAATTCCATATAGTATAAAAATTACACACATTTGCACAGTATTAAAAACAATAGCAGTTAGGCTCCTGTAGGGTCATCACAGAATCACCATATGTTGTTTTGTATAGTCTGTACGTTTCATCAGCATGAGTGCATGCAAAATAGGCAACAATGTAAGCACATACCCTGCCGCTGCTCTCACCTAACAAACTCTGTGGTTGATTAAACATATTGTGCAGTGTGTTAAACATGTTGAATTTGCTTTGTCGCTTTTGCTACAGTTGACTTTAACTCACATGCAGACAAACATACAACGTGGATGAACTGTACATATGTACTTTACCCATGGTGAACTGAGGAGAGGAAAGTGCAAATATTTCCACTGTTAATTTCCACTGTTGAGAACAGGGTGCCAGGTGTTGGGAAAGACTGTGTACAATGTAATTTCAGTGACTTGAATTGATTGAGCTGTACTGACAGAATTATTGTAATCACATCTTGTGTGGCCACTTATAAAAGGGTGACAAAGTATAGGAAAAGCCTGAATACATGAGTGGAGAAGCATAACAAATGCAGATGCTCTCACACTTTGCATTTTAATATTGAAATATTAATTAACTTCTGTGTATGTGCATGAGTGCATAGAGTGGGTGCTAGAGGGATATTTCACCATTTTTGGAAAATGTGTTTATTTGCTCTCCCTTCCAGTGTTAGATGAGAAAATCAATATCACTCTCATGCCTGTGTGTACAGAGCTGGAGCCAAAATGTGACAAGCATGGCTGACCTTAAATCCTGGACGCAGGAGATATAGCTAGCCTGACTCTTAATTAGGTTAAAGAACAGGCCATTATATCTAGTTTTTTAAACAAACAGCATACACAAACAGAAATGTAAAAACAACTATTTATGAGTTCTGTAATGCATTTGGGGGATTTGTAACTATAACTAGAACCACATTTTAGCTTTTCTGTTTGTGTAAGGGTTAACATGTGAATTAGTGAGCTTTAAAAGGTATTATATGCTTTAGATAAAGATCCTTTATTCTAAGTTATGCTAATCACCCCTTGGATCTAGCTCTATTCTTAAAATGCCTGTGAATTGTTGACATCTAAGTAATAGTTCTTACTTTAGTTCCATCATAATCAAGGACTATGAAATAGATATTGTGCTTTGGTGAGATTCCTTAATTAAAGACTAAAGAAAGAATAACAGAGAAACGTTATACTATATGTATCCCCCTGCTTCCACTGCCCAGGTCTACTACATGATTATTTTGGGAACTACACTGTGGCCTTCTCTGTGGCTGGGGTGCCTCCTATGGTGGGGGGTGTGGTGCTTTTCTTTGTGCCCCTGATACATCGCAGGCTCCAGCGACGCCACGCCGCAGCGTCACAAGAGGAGACGTCCACAACTGCCCAGATGTTGCCTGCTGCCCAAAAGGCAGAGGAGTCTAAGAGCTGCTCCAATGGAGACATGCTGCCTGGCTACACTGATGTAGAGACACACATCTGAGTCGCACCGTACAAAGGTTACATATATTTATACATATTAAACAAATATCATGTATCTACACCTGGAACATTTAACACGTTTAACATTATTTGTGCTCTTTTCCAGGGATTCAGCCCACCAGCTCCTTTTCTCATCCTTAAATTGTCCTCCTCCCAAATGTCAACCATGGACTTCCTGTTGGCTGACCCTTGATCCCTCCTGTACCCTGGTTGACTTTTTGTTATTTTGATACATGGAGATGTCGAAAAGGGTGCTCTGGCTACCAGCCACAGAAAGGACAAAAAGAAAGCGGATCAACATAGGATCATGGAAATATTTACGGAGGATAAGCACAACACATTCTCAACTAGGATTCTTTTACCAGTGTGGACTCTGTAGTAACACATACCTCCAAGGGGTAAAGAAATGAAGAGATTTTAACTGACAACAGTAGTGTTTGATTTCACAGCAGTTATCGTGCCACTTCAGCTTTTGTAAGCTGTAAAAAATGACTATGCTTTATTTTCAGATTCCATATAAACACGTTAAGGAGGCATATAAAAGAAGAACTAATGAAGGGATAAATTCACAAGTATTTATGCAGTACATGCATGCATCATGCATCTAGTTTTTTTTAAAACACAATGCATTTTATTTAGTTTGTGTAGCTAAGACACAATCTCATCTCGAGTGATTTGCAGGTTCGCTTTATTCCAATATACTATTTGCAAGATAAACTTATGAATTTGTCGTAAATGTCACAGGAGATAGCAAACAATTCTTGGAAGTGATCAGCCACCAGACACAATCACCTCAACCCATCCACACATTGCACCACAGCCACGGTCCTTAGCAAAATGACTTCTACTTTACCAGCATGCTCGTACAGGAGACAGATGTGTAACAGTGGCAGCTGGTGAATCCACTGAGTCATAAGCCACGAAAGCCTAGAGGTTTTGATTTTCTTTAGAGTTTTCATTACGGTCCAGTGACTTTTTAGTGTGTTGCAGTTAACATATGCATAAGTCATAAATTTAAAGAGGTGAGCTGTGAGAGGTGAACATCTGCTGCCTGAATGACTGGAACTAAACAACAGTCTTCTCATGAGTCAGCCTTAACTTTCAGCTTTTGTTTTTTTGTACTGTTGTTATAACCTCTACAGTTTTTACTTTCCTTTAAAAGTTTTAGCAGGGTGCTAGACTAATCCGCATAAACTGTTACAGTTTTCCGCTAATAGTTTTCTGCAGTGGGAACACTGTATGCATGTGAAAGTGTTAAGAGGTAGGCTCATGTAGTCCTAATGGGAGACTGATAGCTGTTGGTTCAGAGATTAACACTGCCAAATTGCCAGAACTGTAATCAGCGCCATCTCACAGACAATCCAATCAGTTTGCTGTTTTAGTTTAGTGTTGTGTCATCAGGGCATCACTCACTGTGTCGGCAGTAATGTAACAAAACTTCAGCCTCATTGAGAAATTCCCTCAAGAGGACAGATTGCAGTTACTGTTATGTTTGATAAACTTTGGACCACTTACCTCTGCACTCTTAGATTTCGAGTTCTCCTGAACAACAAACTTTGATGTGGAGTAGAGCTGCAATAATCAACTGTGATCATACAGTACATGTATGCATAGCAGAAAAACGCATGGGGCAGCTGGGAAAGGAAACGCCCTGGTCTTCAGGTGGCATTACTTTCTCTCTGTCCCCGTTTTTGCTTTCACTGGCATTATTCAGTCGGCTTCTGTCTTCAGAGCTACACAAACCTCAGTGCTGAGTGTAGGTTTTAGAAGGTAATACAAACAGTTCTTCAACATACACCTATACCTCAGTAATGCAGTCCAGTTGAACACACAATGACAGTCTTCATTACTAATTAATAACTTCACTGTTTTGTTTTGTGGTTTGCTTTTGAAATCTGAATCAGGCTTCAACACCACAAAACTGCCAAACTTGCGTTTTAAATCAGTCTGGCGTCCTCTGAAACCTCATTAGTGTCTGTTTAAGTCCCACACAACTGTATCGTGTTCTACTTCCATTCCCCACACTCTGTTTTTTAACCTCTTTCTACATAACTGCTAGTTGTCTTGTAGCTTCTCCTTATCACAGCCTGTTTGTATGTCTGTGATAGAAGATGCTGTTATCTAAATGTCTGATATATATAACTAATGTTACAAGAGGCACACAAATGATGATAGAGTGTAAAGCATGTTTGAAAGCAAAAACATACACCTCTAATTTGACTGAGGCAGTGTTAGAGTTTCTTAGCAGCACAGCTGTTTTTGCAGCTGCTACTAAGAGACACAAAAAGGTAGGGGTAACTAAAAAGTAAGCCCTCCATGTATCATCACAGCTGTTAATTTTAGTTCAGCTCACTATTCAGTCTAATTTCTAAGTTCTGCTGAGTCAACAAAACAAATCACATTGATCTGAACAAAGCTGATGCACAGTTATCTCAAACTGAGCCCAATTAAAACTTAAAAACAAGGAGACATCTCTTCATCACTTTCAAAGTGACTGTTTTACAGTATTTTGTTTCTTTTTTGTTTTATTTAACCAAATCAATATCCTCCTGCCTAATACATGATGGCTAACTGTGAAATTTGTTATAGATTTTATTTTTGTACTATGAAGGTTGCAGATGCTTTGTTTAAAACGGCAGAACTGCATGAAAAATATGCAACCTAATCGTCCCTAATAGCTGATTTTCAACCCACATTGTAAATATGATGTTTGTATAGGAATAAGATAAATAGGAAACATTTGATACTTAATTTCGTATTCTGCTGGTTTGCACAGCACTAACGTTAAATTCTGTTACTGCCCCACTGAAAACACAGTACTGTGTGTTACTGACAAGTTGCACTAGATTACTGCTGTCAAACTAGAGGCCTATGTCACTTAAGTCTCAGAATTGGAAAAATGAATGCGTGAGTGAAAACTACTACAGAGAGATAACAACGGCTGCAAAAGCCTGATTGTGTTTCTATGCACAAAATCTGTCTGTCGCAACAAAATTGAATAGACTTGTTTAGCTTTAGTGTATTTTTAACTGTGAACTGAATTTTTATTTCCATTTTTTCTGTTAATATGCTGTCACCTTGTTAGCTTCAGTAGCAGCTTAATATCAGTGTTGTTTTCTAAAATACATTTTTAAAGACAAGGACTAAAAGTAAGACGGTTGAATCACAGTAGTAACCTCCATTTAAAAACAAATCAAACCTGCCTTACAGTTACTGAGCAGCCGGAAACCCAGCTGTGTCACACCAGAACCAGATCCTGTTGCTAGACAATTGCAAAGCCTCTATAGAGATTTTTTCAGATTTAATTTGAGCTTTTACTCATTATTTTCACTTTTTGTTTCAGTGTAGTTATCATCAGCCTTGGAGCTGTCTTAACAGCATCACCCAGTTTCTGGTCAGAACCAGCAAATTGCCCCTTTTCGTTGCCCTGCTGTAGATTCAAACAGTGAAAACTGACATGTACCAACATGCAGTATGTAATTTATATACTTTGTAATTTTTTAAATTGTTTTAGTTTGTTTTTAATAACTGGTTTTTACTTGTTGGTTTTGTTAGTGACACACTTTGGTGACTACTGGAAAAACAAGAAGTGTTCCGTTAGTCCAGATTTAAAATAATATATAAGAGTGAAGGAGCTGAATGAATGAAGAATGATAGAGTACATCTGAATGGTTGCATTGTGTCTGCTGAACTAATGTTTGGCTTGCCAAAGTCTTCTTTTCTATGCAGCATTGCTGGTCTCACTGTCCTGTGACCAGTTTCCTAAAGTCAGAACATGTCAAACTAAATTTACAGATGTTTACTTGGACTCTAAGTTTGCATTTGTCTCCAGTAGTTCTCAGATCTGTAGCCTGTTTCAAGAACAGCTAGACCTACAATAGAACAACTTGTATGTCACCTAAACTATACACTACTTCTTGTTTTACTTATTTTTTTTCAGATAATTATGTTTTTAATCTGTTGTTGAAATTTTCATTTAACTGACAGTCAAAATCACATTTCCTGTGCTTGCTTTTCAGTAGTAGTGGTGATTGTCTGTGGCGTACCATAAAGACACCAGAGCAACAGAGAGACACATTTAGCACACAAGGCTGCACATACTGTAAATAAACACAAGCCTGGCTCTGTCTTAGATGGCATGATTTAGTTTGTCAGTTGTTACATTCTTCTAAAACCCAATTTGAAATAGGTCAAATCAATTAAAATCTGCCTGTGTGCACTACATATATTAACAATAATGTATCATATTTACTTATTTCATCAGTTTGTAGTGTTTTATTTGACTATAACTTCATTTCAGTTAGCATTTTTATTGACTATTCCTTGACTCAGTCCAAATTGCTGCAGAATTGAGCCTTGTTGTTTTCCTGTGCAGTGTGCCATTTCTCTGCTCCTCAGTGTGTTTTCAGTCTGAGTTTACTGTTTACTGGTGCAAACCACACAAACCATCTGTAAAAGATGATAACTGAAGGTCTATATATTATGAAGCTGAGCCATGATTTGCAAGAAGTCAGCACCTCTTCTTGCAGACTGTGGACCAGCAGGACCACCTCCAGCAGGAATATTTTTTCAGTGCTTTTGCCAGCAGCAGACACTTTTATGTGGAAAAAAAACCTTTTTATTACTTTCACCTGAACAGACCTGTATGTGCTCCAAATGTTCTGTAACCCATGTATAATTCATGAATATTTTTTCTGAAGGCATCATACTTTCCCATCCACAAATATTCCAACTTTTGCAGGTGATAAATTCTTTATTTTTCTGTTTGCCCTCAGGGCCGTACTTACTCCAGGACCTTCCCACAGCCTTATATTTTGGAATATGAGTAATATTTCACTGTGGGGCTCTACTAAGCTTTTTTCCTATATCCTGTTAAACCTGTATTGCCTCTCATCACTTCTTCAAACTTAGTTTGTTCTCCCATACACGTTTTACATTTTTATATACAGTAAATACACATTTCTGTTTTACTCACTTTATAAAATGTTGTAAGGAGGCCAGTGATGTCACCAGATCTGAAATTAAGTCATGCTGCTAGAAAAATTAATGTAATATTTGTGTTTTTGAATCTGTATCAAAAGAGGCACATTTTTTTCTATTAAACCAACAATAAAGATGTAACATGAAAACAACACACCGTTTCTGTCGCTCATTTGTTGACTACGTGCTTCTAATCCTCAACTGCTCCACTTCCACATCAGATGCTGCAGGCATTCAGGTGTTTTAGACATGCAATCATGTTGAAGATTAACCCCAGACCCTTTTGAATGAAGAAAGATTATGATTTGAAAGAGTAATAGTCTGCTGCTGTTTAGGGACACACTGAATGTGTCTTCAAACATGCGATGTGCTCATTATCACCACAGCAACATGTCTGGATTCATTCAGGCATTAATTCCTCCTCCCTTGACTCCCCGTTCCCCTATTTAACCTTAGCATCTCCCAGCCAGGCAGCCAGTGATGCTGAATCTTACAGATTCACGCTGTGCTGAATCAGTTACAAGCTGCAGAGCTATTTATGTACATACAGAACAGGCTACTATTGTGAACATGTCTCAAAAGAATAAATTACTTGTTGAGCCGTGCTCTGTGTCTGGGACTGTCTGCTTACTGTATATATTAAAGTAAGCATTAATAAATGAAAAAAATATCTTTATTATTAATTATATAATTGAAGACTAACATTGCAGTCTCAAATAAATATTTTCAACAAGGGTTCATTTACATGATTACATCTCAAGTCCCTGTATATTAAAATAATGGAGGGAAGATGCAGTAGATCAGCACTATCACATGGTTGAGTCACAGATAATCAATGTGCAAATCTGTTGATTTGCTTCAGAAATTAGACATTCGTGTTATTCCATCTGTGTTTATTTTAAAACTATAATATAAAGTACAGCCAAACTGAGCTTGAGTTTATTCTGAGATAATTCAGGACAACCAGCTCTTGACAACTTTTAGAGAGGTATGCACTTCTGCAAAATTCAACCTTATGTGCACAGAAAGGAATTAACATATGTTCTTTATTAGAAAACAAAAGGGTAAAACTGTAAGTCAAGTCAATTTAATTTATACAGCTCTTTTCATACACAACAGCAATTCAAAGTGCTTCATATTTACATAAAAGCAAACTTACAACTGATCCAACTGACTGTAAAACCAGATCAACTAAAACTGACACAAAATATTAAATGTGGACTTTGAAACACCATACCACAATGAGACCCTATGTTCTTAGACCATCAAATCAGATAAGGAAAAACTCCCAACTCCCCTTCAGGACTGCAGTGTTACTTACAAAGCTGAGTGTGTAATGCAGAAGTCAACATCTAGGACACAGTGTAGTCTGTAACCAATATTACTTTTTTTTTTTAGAATAAATCCACGAGTTGACTAAATGACTTTACAAATACAAGACTGTGATTATTCTACTGTAGGTTTGGTAATGTACATGCTAGTCAGAAGATGTCTTTATACAGCTAAAGGTAGTGCAGCAAATCATGTTGGTGCCTGATTTCAAATTAGTTTTAATCTGCAGTAAACGAGTTTCAGTATTGTAAATAATGTAACGCTGTTGATTGTCCAGTAGAGGCCCCCCCCTCCTTATTTCTTTTACTGAAACAGTTACTGAACTTGATGTAAGAATCTGAAACCATAAAGACACAGAGAAGTTCAGGCAATAGTTTTGAATTCCTTTATTTAACCAGGTGAAGCACAGAGAACAAATTCCATTGTATAATACAGACCTGCCAATATCATACTACTAATCTATATTTTAAGAATAACCTATGTTAAACTCTAGGAATAATATATCATGTTTACAGTGAGTAATAATTTTAGGTTTTATTAATACCTACACTACCAGTCAAAAGTTTGGACACATACAGAAATGACTATGTTTTTGAAATAGAAGAAGATTTTTTTAACATCAAATTGTAATCTGAAATACAGTGTAGACATTGTTAATATTAAAAATGACTATTGTATATAGAAACTGTCTTTTAAAGGAATAT
>JAUBNQ010000002.1:13306713-13322710 GCA_032353495.1 Ctenopoma kingsleyae | reverse complement strand
AGCTCTGGAAAAAATTAAGAGACCACTGCAAAATTATCAGTTTCTCTGATTTTGCTATTTATAGGTATATGTTTGAGAAAAATTTACATTTTTACTTTATTCTATAAAATGTACAGTATAGTATAGTATATATATATAGCATAGTATAGTATGTATAGTATATAGTATATAATAATAAGATTATTAAGTAAATATTGCGCAATGACTGCAAATATATGTGTATATATATATATATATGTTTAAATAGACTCCCAAATTCCAAATACAAATATTTCCATTTAGAGCATTTATTTGCAGAAAAACAAATGTAGTGAAAATACCAGAAAATGTCCAGTGTTTTCAGACCTTAAGTACAGTATTGTATAACATTTGATGATTTAGTACTGAGCGCTTTCTAATAATTTTCAGTTTTCCTATGAAGTCACATGACATCTATTAACGTTTCCTGTGGTTGTGAAATTTCACTTTCAGGAGTTTTCCAGGTTGAATTGTGTTGCCACAATGGAAACTTATGAGAATTAACCAAATAGACACACACACACACCCTGCTGAGCAATAACTGCCCAAAAGTAATTCTTAAAAATTTACTAAAGACTGATACAGCCTGTTAAAAAACTAGAACTCATATGCTTTCAGTTTGAAAAACAAGGACGTTTTTCTTGTTTGTAATGTTGTTCCATTGTGAATCATCCACAGAACATGGGAGGAGGGGATATTAAAGGTTGACGATTTTAAAGTATTGCAGTTATAGTGTGAACTATTATTGTACAGTACGCACACACACACATTGCAAATGTAAGTTAAACTACATAAAATAATAAGACAAACAGGGTAGATAAGGTCTATTTCTGTTTGTTTTATCTTATAACCAGGGGCCTCTGGGTCCTCTGTGGTCTTCAGACCATGGTAGGAAGTGATGTAAGAGAGGGTGATAAAACTGTGGTCATTTTTTCTGTTGTGCCACTGTTTTCCTTCCTGCCACTTCATGAGAACCAAGCCTCACTGAACTATCAGTAGAGTTCTTTGCACTGTTGTTGCACATTAGCAGATTGTGACAAAGGAAAATGTGGCAATCACTCAACAGAGACCAGACCAGCAGAGTCAATGTCACATTCGAGCTTAAACTCCAGCTCGCAGATTTGTCATGTTTGGAGGTTTTGAGTCTGATAGAGTTTTAATATGATGCAGTTTGTCTGATATCTGACATGTTTTTCTAAATCAGAAAGAATAGTTAGCTGGCAACTTCATTGCTCTTGTGTCAAGACTGGTGAAATACAGTTAAACATATTTCACACTGGTAGTTTAAATTTACTGTCGTGACCCCCCAGATAATAAAGATGCATATATTTACAAACTGCAAATATAAACAGCTGATAAGTGTGGCAAAAGACATTTTGTCCAGAATTAGCAGAAAAGTGTAATATTGAAACATTGTCTTCCTTGGAAGTAGAACATTTGGGCTACTGACCCTTTGCAAATTGAAAGAAGAAGAAAAAAAGCAGAAGTTAAAACATATCTTTGTGGTCCTTTGTGGTCGATTGCACGTTCACCACGAAACCTTGAGCTCACTGCCAACCATTAAGTCTTTGAATTTATTTCCCTCCTTTTAGGCAACCATGGCCTTTTGATACTTTCAGGACATCGATTTGGGACTTTCTTGAGACAGGTTGATTCTGTGAATTTGTATGCATCACAGCTGTTGCTCTTTGACAAGAAACTTGCATCTGACATAAACACATGAATTTGTCATTTTGGTTTGTGCTTAGACTTATGTCATCACATGTTTGTTGGATTAATTGTCTAAAGCAAATTTTAACTAATCGAAATGTATGGTTGAATAGGAGCAGTGGTGAATCGGTGTAACAGAAGACCACTAAAGACTGCAAAACTATAAGGAGCAAGGGTAGCTCTTTACTTAGAAAGGAAGATCACCACCCCGTCTGCATGACTCCAAACCAAACTGACAATAAATGCATATCAAAATATGCATAAATTCACCACATGCCAACATAGAGGGTAGCTGATCCTAAATGCCTTCTCACTGTCAGCCCCACTCTGCTCCAGAAACAGGAAGATCCTAAATAGACACACCTGTGTAAAGCCTCACCAGGTGTCAGCCATGAAGTAGGGATTGCAGGTGGAGATGAGTTCCCTAACGCCACAGTTTACTGGTCATGAACAAGTGTTCCCTCTCAGCAGCCAATAGATGAAGGTACCTCTGCAGCAGCAGGCCTCTCACATCTGTTTCATTTGGGTCAAATCATGTGTATTAACCATTATTCAGTTGGAGCTGAACACAGGTGCTCTCTGCTGAGATTACACACTGCGTGTTATTGTTTTCAGAGAGATAAAGTGTGACATAATGTACTACTGCCACATCTCTGCCAACAGTGTGACAGCTCTCCAAACAAAACACACCTCTAGCCTGGAAACTTCCTCAGCTGATAATAAAATGATAAAGGTTGGTTTGATCCAAAACATGTTTTTAAACTTTACACAGTTGGGCCAAAATATACAGCTTAGACACAAGTATGCACACACCTTGTTAATCTTAAGGTTTCACTTCCAGTTACTTCACTATTTCATCCTTGTTATTCGTCAGTTTAATGTCTGCATATTTAAACTTTGAACAGAACAATGTTGGAGCTTGACTAGTCATTGTTTCTGCCTTAGAGGTCTGGTGGAGATGGATAAGGCAAAATAACAGTTCAGGAACATTTTGGACAAAAACAGATGCAACAAAGAATGAACAAAGATAATTTACTAAAAAGAAATGAAAAAAACAAAAGCGAAATACAGTGGTGCATCAATAAATGCTTAATTTACATCTGTTATTGGTTTTTAGATGTTCAAACATCCAACTGAATTAAAGTACAATAGTAAAGATTGTGCCTCTGGAAAACAAATTGTGTTTGTGTTCATTTGTAAATCACACTTATAAAAAATGCTACTGAAACTTTTACTTTACTTTATTTACTTTTTGCTTTTATCCAAAGCAACTTACAAGGAGAACTTTTTTAACAAGTGAGTTTTCAAATGTTTTTTAAAGGTGGTGATAGTCTCGGCTAGTCAAATGGAGCAGGGCAAGTCATTCCACCAGCCAGGGACAACAAAGGAAAACAGACTTGACTGAGACCCCATGAGGAGGGAATTTTCAGTGTCCTCTCATAGCGGATCTGAGACAGTGCAGGACTGTAGCTTACCATTAGCGTGTTTAAGATTCACGAATTTAATAAAAACAAAACGTTAATACAAACTTTTCCAGTGATATACAATGACCACTCAAACTGTATACATAAAATATTTACAGTAGACAAGCTTACATTCATATGGTTTGCTCTGTAGCACAGCTGTGTTTTGCAAAGGTAAAGCAAATACTGTATAGCTCAGCTGTGTTTATCTTAAAACTTTTAAATGGATTTCTCTCCACTAATATTTCATTATGACCTCAAACAATTGTGTATATTATAAAGACAAAAAGAATCTGTATTTTTGCACAGCACTTTTTCTTAACAGAAATAAAAGTATCAAGCACACAAGTGAAAAGGTAAAAATGTAAACAAAGTTGCAGCTACAGGAGAAATAGCTTAATACACTTTGGAAGTGCTCTGCATAACAATTTAACATTTCTCATCACTTATAAAACTCTAAAACAAAACAATCAGACACCACATTGCTACTGAAAACACTCAGTTTTTTGTTGGTGAATATCAGAGTGTCTGCTGGGTGTCACAGCCCAGGACCTCCAGGCGCAGGGCGATGTCATTGACCCAACCCCGCGGGTGGATACGCAGGTATCGGCCAAACAGCGGAGGATCAAAATGCGTGAAAGATTCCTCGTCTGCATCATCGTTTCCTGTGAAAATCTGAGAAAGCCAAGAGGAGGAAAGACATAAAAAAAATTTAAAAAGAGGAAACTTTCATCTAGTGGAAGAAACAGACTAATCCTGACCTATGTGTTACAGTTTTGGATTTTGGAAATTTTTTATTTGTACTACCTTTTCTCTTTGGGAGCCCTCTTCTAACACACTGCTCCATGAGTGTCCATCATGACTGATGGTAACTGAGAACTCTGTCACCATCATTTGGGTCAACAGCGATCGAGCACCTTGGGTTATGACTCCTGTGATCCGTCTGACTTGCCCCAAATCAACCTGCAGCCACTCGTGAGGGTTGTTGTTCTGGAGTGAGTGGTACAGAGGAAACACTTTTAGATCCCAGAAAGCGAAAAAGTGTAATAAAACAACAAAACAACAAACAAAAATCTAGACTTGCAAGTTCCAAAAAGAGAGGAGAAGGGCAGTACTGCAGTAAAGTCTGAGATAGCTGCTTTAATGTATGTTTGTTTATATGCCGGGGCAGGCTGTGATCCTCTGACTTGAGTCTGTGTCCTGATCTATGCATCTATGACAACAACATCAGCCTTCGTAGTCAAAGAGTCCGGGTGCTGAACTGGCCTGCCTGCAGTCCAGTATTTTAACCAACTGGAAATATTTGGTGCATCTTGAAATGCAAAATATAACAAAGAAGACCCAGGACTGGTGAGCATTTAGAATCCTGTATCAGGAAATCATGGAACAATAGTCCTCCACCAAGACTCCAGCAACTGCTCTCCTCAGTCCCCAGATCATTCAAGACTGTAAAAAAGTGGGGATGCCATAGTGTGCTGATTATGGTCCTCTCCCAACTTTATTGAGGCATGTTGCTGCCACAAATTAAAAAATTACCTTGTTTTTTCTCAGTTTAAACATTTGATATATTCTATTGTGAATAAAATATGGGGTTTATGAGATCTGCAAAACATTACATTCTGTTTTTTTCTTGTAGACAGTGTCCCAGATTTTTTGGAACTGGGTTTGTACATACCAGGTTCTGAATTAGGTAGAGTTACAGACAATAAAGAAAAAAATAGATGTAGAAGTAGCCAAAGAGAACCGCACTCCACTTCCTCTCCCACATTACTCCATAATGAGTAGGAAACATAAATTATAAAATATTTGGCGGCTCATTTTTTCAACATGTTGCTTCAACATGGCAAAAACACTGTGAACTGTGATTTTTTATTTTTTTATTTTTTTTTTATTCATAAAAAACAACTTTGTTTTAACTGATAAGGAAAAGGTTGTTTGGCTACAGGAAAAGTTCAAACAAAGAAAAATGACTCCTAAATTTAAAAGGCTATCTATGAATCCACATTCTGATAAACAAGGAAAAGTAAATCAAAGCTTTCCCATCATGTTCTGTATCCTGGAACAAATGTGTGCCAGGATATAAATGAATTTTGTTGTAGTTTGTTTTTTTCAATGAAATGTTTGACTTTTAACAAAAACTGTGTTTAACATGTGAAAAATGTTGTTGCAGGTGTTTTTTCTGTAGATGTGTAATATGTTATTGTAATACACTATTGGCATATCTGTGACTATATGCATATATGTGTAAGCATTTACCTTTGGCCTCCAGGCGTTGGCGCTGCCCTCCTGATGGAGGCGGGCGAGGCTGGGGCTCCAGCTACGCAGTATAGATGAATGAAAAGAGGATGCACTAAAGCTGCTGTCAGGAATCTGTCTCCTCTGTAGCCCGAGAGCGAGCGAGCAGCCTGAGGACACATACACGCACACAAACAAACATTCTCAGTGTCTTCATACAATAACAATTAACACTGTGATACTTTATTTCAACATTTGTACAACTCACTGTTGAGATCACAGCCCAGCAGCTCCATTCGCAGAGCAGGATTTTGCACAAAGTTTAATGGATGAATTCTGACGTAGCGAGCCACAAAAGGTGGAGAGAAGATGTTCTCTTTCACCCTGGAGCTGTCCATGTTGCCATGAAATCCCTAAAACGAAGCCACACGAAGTGTTTAGATTAAACTGAATGATGCTGGGAGCATTGTAGTCAATTAGCCTTATGAATGGATAATGATAAAGCTTTGTCCAGATCATAAATAAAACACCTTATTGTCTGATTCCTGAAATTGTAGAAAAAAACTGGCTACTTTCTTTTGCACCAACTTGAAACTGCAAAAAACAAACAAACAACAAAAAAAAAACAGCTTCCAAATGATTCTTCCTCTCAAAAAGCTTTAAATATAAAGATGGCAAGTTAACAAATCTATCTCTCACGGCACTAATGGAAAAAAAATCTGCAAAATGCCAGTGCATGTTTTTCAACAGTAAGATTCACTGTTGACTTTATGCATGTTTTGATGCAACATTTCCTGACACAGGAAACTGATTGCAAGAGCATTTTGACAATACCAACATTTCACAGTATTAAATTTACAAATATACATTACATACCCGATATCTGGAAATTCAGTAAAATTATATCACATGGCCTGTTCATGTGGTGATATATAATATAAACTGTATGTTCCATTTAGGTTCAAGTTTCAGCTTCTGCAATTCTGAGAATTTATTGTAAAATAATTTCCTGAAGAATCAGCATTTTATTGGTAGCAGATGGCAACTATAATCCTATCACTAGCATATATTCAATACCTTGCTTGGCCTGGTGCTGTTTCCTCTGTATGTGGTCCAAGTATCCTGGTCCAGACTGTATGAGACAGTGAAGTATGTGATGTAGTTGTCTCTCAGCTTTGATCTGACTCCCTGTGTCTGCACACCATGCAGCAGGGTGGGCTGCTGGAGGTCAACCTAACCACACACCACAACCACATTTTAAATGATATCATCACTGTGGTCTATTTGTGTTTTAAATATGAAGATAACAAAATCAATATAGTAGATACTAAATTCTGTCTATTCTATGTCTAACCTGTATCCATGACATCTTGTTTCTGCCCATCCAGGCGTTAATATAACCAGACATATCCAGCCGTGCCAACCGGGGCTCCCAGCTATCTGGAAACACATGTGTAAACACAGTTATAATCCAACTCAGTGCAGGCAATTTCCAGAATTTTAGATTTCACAAAGCTCCCTAAAATGAAAGTACAACACTGGAGTAATTTCAATTTCAGCACACTCAATATTTGTGGTAAACACTTGTCCTCTTTGTCATTATTGATAAGTATTAAGAGTCTTTTTGCTGTGTTTGCCTTTTTAAATGAAAAATAAAAAAACCTTTACCTTTGTAATCTGATGCTGTGATCTGGGAATCGTCAATCCTTCCTGATTTGATTCCCAGGGGCAAAATACATCCTGCAAGTCAATACAAGAAAATCATTAAATATAAATATAATTAAATAATTAAATACATAAGGGGGTATTTGTTATTGTCATTTTGTTATATATATATATATATATATATCCCCAAATCCACTTCTGTGCACTTTACACATCTGAAGATACAGAACTATACAGGATGTTACCTGGAAATGATGATGTGAATTCTCATTAAATAAAGAAATTAAGAAGTAAGAATAATACAGAAAATTACAGAGTAGGAAATGTGACAAATGTCTTTGATATTCTTCTAAATGCAGTGACAGTGGTGTTGGCCTTTAGTACATACAAGTATTTAGTGTTGCTAAATCCAGTTCATTGCTTATGTTTATACTCCCGCCAGCAGCTCAATGAGAAAACAAAATATGAACAAATTATACAGAATTATACATACTAGATAATGCGAATATTGGATTCTTTCTGTATTTGAGGCTGAAGGAATTCGGTTTCAGTTTTAGTTTTAACTGTGTCCACATTTTTATAACGGAAAAGTATAAATTGTGACCTACTGGTGGCTGTGAAAAATTTTAAGAGATCTCATATATAGCTAGTAGAGGCCATGAAGTCTGTAGTAGTTTATGTAAAACCCTTCAGCTAGTTGCTGGTGAAAAATGTTTCTGTGGACCAATGTTTTGGAAACAGGCAGAATAAAACTGACACTGCAATTCCTAGAATCTCTAAGGTGGCTAAAAAAACAGTTACAGCAAAGTCACTATTACTGCTTTAGCTGTTTAATACATATTGCTACTTATTTTACTTCACATGCAAGATCTTTCAAACATATGTAACATGTGTACCTACGTGGATTATATACCAGTAGTTTAGCCCTCATGCCAGCCAGCTGATAGTCCCCTATAGTGCACTCAACCATCCATGTGCCCACTGTGGGGGGTCTCATCTCAACTGTGCCAAACACCCCTGGGAGACAGAGTAAAATAATACATGAAGCAATAATAAATGTTTTCTGAGTGCATGTTAACTAATTGTTTCACAAGGGTTTCATCTAATGTAACTACCAAAAAAAGACACCCAGTATAATGTACATAAATATGGAAAACATCTGTTTATATTTACCAGGGAAGAGGTTGTAGACTCCCATACGGTGTTCCTGTTTAGTTTGAACAGTGAAAGGCAAACTGTGGAAGTGTACAGCATGGTATTCGCCGTTGCTTCCCACATTTAGCAGATGCCACCTGACCAGCTGGTGCTGGGCGACCAATAATCCAGGAAGCGTTTCAGCCACATAACCATTTATTGCTATGGGATGAATAAAGTATAGCAATAAAAACAATTGCAATACATCTTTAAGTGTGAACACTACACCAACAATCAGCCATTTTATCTGCACCTGCAAATGTATTACTGTCGTGGTACCAGGGGTCTTCGGTGTTGACCTGACAGGGTGGGGCACAGTGCTGCTGCAGATTCTCCTCCAGATACCAGCTTTTAGTTTCATCAAAGGTGTGGAAGAGCAGGGCAAATTCCTGGATGTCTGGCTGCCTGTTTTGACGAGTCTGGAGGATGCCAGGCTTACAAATCACCAGTGGACCAATGAGACCTGAGTGAAGGTCTCTCTCCTGAATATTGAAGTATAGAAATACTTTTTAAATATGCATTAAATATGTATAAACATGTATAACTGAATTTTAAAAAATCCATCACTAAGACATTAAATGAATAGAAAATGAAAATAAAAACAAAACAAAAAACATCACTGTATCATTTATAAATGTAACATTAACAAACATTAAAAGTCAAAACTATATGAATTTTTGACTAATATGTACATAGTCAGGGCAAAACACCGGCATTCAGAGACAAGCATACACTGTCACACAAACACAAACTGTACAGATGGACAGTCTACATGTACATGCTGTGTATCCATGAAACGTGAAGGCTATAGGTGAAGACCTGTACAGACCTTGTCCACGGTAGAGTAGTAAGCCCCTGCCTTGCAGTCAAATTCAGTGTCAGTTGGTCCTTGTTTTTTGGTTATTCTCCAGTTATAGGTCCGTGCCTCCCCAGGAGGTACAGCTTCCCCTGGTTCTCCAGGTGGAGCAGAGGAGGCGTGGGTTTGAGCTATACCAGCTGCCTGGCTGCGGTCATAGACGCCCTGAAGATGAAATGAGTAAGGCCTGGATGCCTTGTTCTTAAAGATCACCTTGAATAAGAGAGAGAAAAGATAGATCACCAAGCCCATAATGAATTACATCATTATATTTCATAGTTGTTTGAACACATTAATAGTGCTCACTTTTCTTTCCATTTGTTTCATGAAACATTATTTTTCATTCTTTCTTTTTGCTTAGCTACTGTATCACTCACAGTGATGAGATCATTAATCTCGGCTCTGATGAAAGGTCCCAGGATGCCCAGGTGTTCTTCAGACTCTCCTCTGTTTACAGGACGCTGGAAGTCTTCACCCGTGTAGGCTCGAAACACCACCTTTTTATACTCAGGCAGGAACTTCCTCAACCCTCGACGCATCTCTCTAGAGGAGGAATGAGTCAGTACTACTGCCTTAGCACCGATTACATTAGATTTAAAATGCATTTTTTCTGTTCCAATAACAGTCATTACACACCACATAAAATACTGTTGTGCAAAAATAGAGAAAGAAACAAGTGATAAAAATTGCAAACTAACTATCTTAACTATATTACATTCCTGGATGTAATATTATTCCTACCTGGGTTTGATGAGCTGATGTGGTTTTCTGATGCCGTAATCCCAGGTGATCTCCTCTGCAGCAATGTAGTAAGTGCGATATTTGATGTCTCCAGAGCGTGGGTTCACATAATTTGCGTCAAACATATCTGACGTGCCGTTCACCTAAAACAACAATATTTAAATTACTGTAGGCGAGAAAGAAAAAGTGTGTTTACTGCATGTAGTATTTAGCATATAGGACTATGAAAGATAAGAAAAAAAAACAATACCTCTTGGCTGTAGTCATCATACTCTAGAGCCAAATCAAGAGTTGTTGCAGCAGTGTAGTTGTATTCCAGATCCATCATATCTGCTGTAAGTCGTTCTGGTTCAGACTGAATGTGGTTCTGTGATAGGTTTTCATTCATTTCTTCAGAAATAACTGGTTCTACAGTTGAGAACTTGCTATTCAGTAAGATTTCATTGCTGTCTTCTAGTTCCTCCTTTGTCCTGTTCTTTTCACTTGGCATTTCATTCCTTTCCCCAGGCTTTATCTCTGCACTAGTGTCGGTCCTGTTTTCCACTTCACGCTCTCTTCCAGATCCTGCATCTTCTGAGGCTTCAGAACTATCTGTTGAATTTTCCTCTGCCTGTCTTCTCTGCCTGTCACCTGTCTTTTCTTCAGGTTCAGTCCCATTCTGAGCCACAGTATACTTCCCATCTCTCTCTATTTCCTCCAAGATATCCTTTGGTATATCCCCTTCTGACACCATGCTGAGGTTCCCCCCTCTCTGTGATGTTATGGCAACTTTCCTCAGATGACACTGTAACTGTCCTGTGGTTTGACTAGAAGTATTTACTGACTGAGTATTATTATTAGTGAGTTTCTTGCACACTCTGACCATCACTGTGTGATTTTGTGGTCTTCTGCCTCTTGGCTGTTGATCTATCTGATCAATATAGTCAGAAATATCATCTTCATACCCATCACGGTCGACTTGTTGGAGGTCTCCATTGTCACAAGGACGAACAGTGTATCGGATGCTCATCCCCCGGCTCTTGAGGCTGCCATCGAAAGCACTTATCTCCCACTCACCTGAGAAAAGCAATAAGTGAAAGTTAATATGACTGGAATGTATCCACAGACACGACATGCATCAAAACACTTTCATGCATGTGAGGAATCAAAGCATTTACAGTATGTAACACAGGCACATTCCTGCTACAATACCTTGGCTGCTTAACATATCAGCTGTGTGTTAACTGAGGCATCTCTTCCCTGGCTTTGCTGGGGCATTATTGTATTTTTTTGTAGGTTAGTACAGAGGTTTCCAAACCTGGTCCTTAAGACAGGAGGGAGCACTGCTTGTTTTCAAATAATAATGGCCCTAGTGGGCCTTGTGGACCAGGTTTTGGAACCCCTGGGTTCCACTGTGTGGAACTATTGGCATGGATATTTATCACATTACTAGGTCACCTATACACATGCATACACATGCAAAAGGGGAACAACTCTAAAATAATATGTAGCTGGATAGCATTAATGAAGGTCAGAAACTACACAGGGCACCTTTAATTTGTCACAGTTATCATTGTACTTATTATATTCAGAGTCTTGTAAGTGAAATGGCACATTAAGAAAGATTAAATCAATCCAGGGTTACCTCAAGTTTGGCTCCAGCCATCAACAATATCTAATCAGTAAGAAATAAAATTAAATAAACTCTATTTGTCACTTCGACAGATTAGATTGTGAACCTGACCGAGATGACGGCTAAAATGGCTACAACTTGACCTTACCCATCAGCTCAGTCTCCATGGAAACAGTTATACCGGTCATGGGGAAGAGGGTGAGGACAGACTGGTAAAGGTCTTGGTACTGAAAGGGGTTTCCCGTGAAGTAGACAGATAGGAAGTTGCTCTGGGTGCCCACATTAGCCACATGCCAGAAAGTGACATCGGTTTGGCACATCACAAACTGGCGCCCGCTGAACATGATGCCGTTAACACCTGGAGGAGAAGGGAAATTAAAATAGTTCACTGATTGTTTTCAGATTTCACTGCTTTCAAAAGTGGTGAGTGTAGCAACCTTTAAGAAAATTAAATAAACAAATGCTCATAAATTGCAAAGTGAACTCACTGTAAATGACATTGTCGTTGTACAATGCAGGGTGTGTGGAGTTTTTGGTGGACTTCTGCATGTTTTCGTTGAAATACCAACTCTTGTTCTCATCAAAGACAGCAAATATCAGACTCCACTCTTTATCTGCTCCCAACTACATGCAGCAATAGATTCGGTAAAAGAAACACAAGACATCCGTTTACATAAGTGCAGACACTGCTGCTTCTGTAAAATGTGCAAAATAGTCAAATACATGTGTTGCTGTATGTGCTTTTTCCCACCAGGCGTCCTCTGGTGTCAACAGCATCAAACTTGCAAATGAGCAGGGTGCCCACCAGCCCAGATGCCAAATCTCTTTCTGGTGAGATGGTGCTCTGATAAAGCTGGGTCAGACACTGGTGGTCTCCCTCCAAAGGCCCGTCATCTGTTGTTAGCTTCCAAATGTAGCCAAACGTCCCATTGGGGGTTACTCCCATGGAGCGCAAGTCCTTCTCAGCATCTGTTTAATTACATGAAATCAGATCAGATTTTGATGTTGGGACTTTAGGGCACAGAGAATAACGTGAGGATGAAAATGAGAAATAGTACTAAAGACAACACACAAAGTCACATATTTATACACTGGAAAACTTTTACACTGAAATTGTGGGGGCAGATTTTGAGCATTTACAAGCCTGCATTACTGAATAAATTACCACTCAAAGAAGAAAAATAAAGCAACAGCTACATTTCTTTATTATCTTAAATCAATTTTGTACATTGTCTCTTATGAGAGGATTTTCTCTGTGAAGAACAGTCAAAAGCAACTCAGTAGATACAGTACGCCACACAGTTTTAAAGCCACTGTGTACAATTCTTATGCGATTGTAGAATCTTTAAAATGATCTTCCATGTTGATTATTGCCTGTAGAAAAAAAAAAAAAATCTTTTTCTTATACTTTGTGTAAAAATACCTTTTAAAGAGAGTGTTTGGTTTGCTGCTTTTCAAATTATTTTATTTAGTTTATTTCAAATATGCTTTGAAATATGCTTACCATTCGTGGTTCTCTGCAGTGGAAGGATCGTGGTAAGGCTGGTGGGGTAGATATTGAAGGGGCGACTGGCAAGGTTTCTGAAAGTGATCTGGAGACACAATAAAAGTGGGTGAGCAGTAGAAAGCCACACAAAGAGCACGTGCCTTCAAACATGCTACATAAGTTTATGTGAATTTTGGTTGACTGTCATTGTGTTGTAGGTTAATTTATGTATTTTATGTATTCACTCACATGGAATTCATCATTGACTTTCCCTTTCAGAAGTGGACCAAGCAGTGTCTTATCAGGATTTTTCCTCTTAGTGAAAGATTCATCTGTGTATTCCACATACGCCACCTTTTTATATGTGTAATCCAGGTGATGAGGAGCTGCAGGCAAATATCTGGACTGCAACTCACTATTGTGACAAAGGGTAAAAAAGAACAAATTCAAATCAATTCTGTTCAGTATCTTATTTCCAGTGTTTCTATATCCTCCCCTTCCTCCATCCTGTCCTACCTGTCTGTGGATTTGAGGTGAGGGGCGTAGTCCCAGGTGACCTCTTCAGCGGCAATGTAATGCTTCCATGTTTTAGACTGCTGTCCTCTGCTGGCTCTCGCTTGCAGCTTTGGCTTCTTGGGCTCCATTATTACAGTGTTGAACAAATTCTCATCATCTTCATCACTGTACTCTTCACTGTATTCCTCATAGTCCTTGTGTTTGACTTTACGCAGGTCGGGTCCTGGCAGAACAACGGGCTCAGGGCATTTCTCCACCGTGAAAAATGCATTCATACCATCTGGGTTGAGCGGCAATACACAATAAAAATCAGAGTCATGACTCAAATAAAAGAGATAAAACTAGTTTTTATCTATGTAACAGAGCCTCTTTGTCCTACCATAGTGGTGAGCATGTATCTGACAGCTGATAAGGAAGCGGCCTGTAGTAGTGGGTCTCATTTCTGCTGTGATAAAAGTCATAGGGGTCACTTCCATGGTGACTTTACGGTGAGTCAACACCTAAAGAAACACGCCCATTGTACAAGAATTTAGTCAAGACAGTTTGAAAACGACCAAGATAAGAAATAAATAAACCAAATTAAAACTAGCCAAGCAAAAATAATATAGTTTTGTATTCAGTATTATATGTTAATGAAAATCAAATAACAGGTTAGAAATAACATGTGCAGTAAATAGTTTGTGCAAAACTAGAGAAGTAGGCTCAATTCTGACCTCACTAAGAAGTTAAAGTTTAAAAATCTGTTAGCTGTAATTGACTGTCATGTGAAGGCCTAAACTACCTGCAGAGTGTGATCTTGAAAACGAATGGAGTGGATTTCCGGAGTGGTGCCCATCCCAATCAGATGCCAAGACACATGGTTACGACCTTGACACATTGTCAAACCTGCACACAGACGCACATACACGCAGAAAGAGAGACATAGTGGCTGAGAACATTTAGGCCAAATACCACATACGAGACAGACATTGATACACTGAGCACAGTTTTAGCAACACTTAACATTACAACACGAGTGCACATTCTCAAACTCCACAGAACAGACAGTACAGCCTGGTTCTTTACCAGGTAATGTAGAGTTGACATATCCGTTGATGGTGTGGTATTCCTTCCTGCCGCGACTTTTCTTGAACTTCTCTCTAATCATCCTCTCTCCGACTTCTCCGTACCAGCTCTTGGTCTCATCAAACACTGTGAACAGCAGGACGAATGCTGGATTTCTCCTCTGGCCTTCATCTGTGAAGGCACCTGGGGGAACACACACATAACACAGGTATAAAACACGATGAGAAGGGACGTGATAGCATGTTCTCAATGCACAGAGTAACACTTCACAAGGACCTTACACCTTGTACATATAACACATTGTAACCTATAACAAAGTCATTGTTCTATTAAAGGGCTACTCCAGTGAAATGGTATTTACACAGATGGACAGAGACAGATTTAAAACATAATTGTAAGAATCAAAGCAGCAGATGTTGGGATAAAGTAATTTATTTTTCTGGAGTGTAATTTAATCCCTCAAGACACAGGATCCTACATATTACTACTACTACTTTCTGATCAAATGTGTGCTCTGCAAATATTCTAAGACTTCGAAAAGGTCTTTTCAGAAACAGATTATATATATTATATATTATTATATTATATATATTATATAAGTGTTTTCACAGAATGAACGGTCAAAAATCATAACAAATCTGTTCTTTGTCCCTTTAAACACTGACTTGATTTGCAGATGAGCAGGGCACCAATGAGTCCTGAGTTCATGTCTCGCACTGGGTCCACCTGGGATGAGTAGGAGTAGGTGAGGCAATCAGGGTCGTTAATAGTGGGACCATCTTTAGGGTTGATGTCCCACACGTACTCATAGTATCCTCCTGGAGAGACAGCATCATCCTGCTTCTCCTGACCTGCTGTGGAGTCATCATAGCCAGCTCCTGGAAAGAAAAGACACTGCATGACTCTCCTCTCCTCTACAGTACATTCATTTAGCAGCAGAGGTGAATCAAAGCAGGAAAACTACCATCACTGTAATTTGCTTTTTTACAATTGGATCAGGAAGTGTGTTCTGTTAAAATCACATCCATGTAGGTGGTCACAGACAAAAACCTTTCCCTCACCCTTAACATTACACATTGGTGTGGTTAGATTGACTCCATGGCGGCTCATTCCTGTGCGTGACAGAAGCAGCTTTTCAGATTATAATAAACTCCTTTACAGGAATCTACCGTGAGGTAGGAAAACATTTACAGGAACTCGCTGCTCTGCATCTGATCTGCCAGTGCTGTCGGAAAAAGGTATTAACCCTCAAAAGCTCCTTCCTCTGCAGCGGGTATTATAATTTAGAGCCATCTAAAATCAGATGTTTTAACCATATTATATTTGTGTGTGTGTTTTTCTAGAGAATGCATGCTATTTAAACTGTTTGGCCCTAACACAGGTCAAAATGTGCACCCACAAGATAATGAAAACCGTTGCCTGGTGCAGTTTCTAAA
>JAUBNQ010000002.1:13277484-13306613 GCA_032353495.1 Ctenopoma kingsleyae | reverse complement strand
AAACTGTTTGGCCCTAACACAGGTCAAAATGTGCACCCACAAGATAATGAAAACCGTTGCCTGGTGCAGTTTCTAAAGAATGAGGAAGCAACGTTTTGGGCAAGTAACCCTTTTGTCCTGAGAGTTCCTGTGCCACAAAACTTTGTTTGATGAAAATCTTAATGACACCATTATTATTAGTAAATAGCAGTAAAGTTTATTGCCTTTTTCAATAAACTGCTTCTTTGCTCATTCTTAGCTCAAAAATAATGTCAGATCATAGCAGAACATACTGTATGTGAGTGTGGAGAGCTGACTAAGATATCACCCTAATGTGAGTAGTGCTGGAACATTGAGATTGTAGGTTTATAAAGTTTTTGCCATTGTCTCATCCACAGTGTGTAACAAAAAAATTCACATTAAAACCTGAGGATGACTCAAGAAGCTGAATCAGGTTGTTGCTCATTGCTTGACTAAGAAGAACAGAATGCTGGTGTGTAATATTCAGTTTGGGCAGTTTGAACAAAAGAAAATAAAAATGTCCAAAAGATGCCAGCAGTTTGATTTAGTTGACTACCTTCAGACTGTTTCCAGTAGGTGATGCCTACAGGACTGATGCTGTACGGCTGAGAGGCCAAGTTTTTGAAGTGGACCAACACCCTGTCACCAGGCCGCGCAACAATCACTGGACCTTGAATACCTGCAACCAAAAGGCACATGTTTCTTAAAGAACATATACATTTTACTTCCTGCTTAAAACAAATATAGAGACAGATGGCCTAACCAGCTGACAAATTTTAAGTTTTCTTATTTTGAAAAGTGAGATGATGGACCTTGTCACCGTTGAGTGCAAAACAACTGAAAGTTTGACCCACGTTTGTCTGTTTTGCTAAAATACAGCATGTATTATCCTTAGACATTAAATATTTGATTGACTATTTGAGTAAGAAAACTGATAATAAAAAAGAGGAGACCTACCTGTCCATACTGGCCTTGGTTTGGGAACAGAGTATGTCCCGTCTGTGTATTCCCTGTAAACTGCCTTGATGTATTTTTGAGGAACACTTGATCTCCTCCTGGAAAAAAACAAAAAACAAAATAGAGACTATCAAGCTAAAAGACTATTAAGCAAAATCCAGTCAAATAATGAGAAAACACATAGATGTATTAAATTTATTTCATCCATACTAATGAATCGTTATTATTTTAACATGTTTTTAACAGACCTCTGTAAAATAAATAAATAACATTATTATTAGGGGAGAAGTTTTTACAGTGTGCTGCCAAAAAAAGTGGATTCCTTAAAATAAAAAAAAAGAAATAGGCTACTCACCTCTGGTCCGCTGCTGGCTCAGCATCGTTCAGGTAAATATAGTCCCAGCCGATTTCTACAGCTGCTATAAAGTAGTGTCTCACATCAGCTCCGGGCTGCTGCGCTTCTCCGGCGGAGGCGCAGAGCAGCAGCGGCAGCAGCACAAGCGTCGCTGTCATCGCGGTGTGCGCACCTGTCAACTCTAACGTGTCGCGGGGCAAAGACTGTCCCGGCTCTGCTGCTCCTGCTGTGGGCTGGAATATTTAAAGAGGGGGGCGTGTGTGGGTGGGGTGGGGGGTAAGTTACAGGGAAATTTAAGTTGCGCGTGGGGGTTCGTGGTGGGGAGTGTGTGGGTGAGATTGCGCGAGCTCTGCAGTGACAAGATCAGATGCCTCTGGGAGGGGATTTTTTTTTCTTGGACACACCAGCAATATCAAAAACTCTAATGATGTCATAGAAAACAGTGTAAAGCAGTAGTTACTTTTTACTGTAAATTAACATTATTATTATATTTAATAAACCACCAAAATGTAATCACGTACCAAGCGTCAGAGAAACTTACGAGCTGTATTTACAACATATGGGTTGCCAGTTTGTGAAAAAAACCTTTAGCTTACATTTACCCTGCCCCGGCATGAGGATCATCTGGATCATCATATATGGTTTTTATTAAAACAATTAAGGAGTAGACCCTGAAATATAATAGTGAGAAAAATAAACTGTACAAAACAGGGATCTATCATGAGTAAATATTTTACCCTTAAATCCTCTATGAAGGACGCAGTCATGTCTTCGCAACTATTATATCAGTTACATATTCAGATTACTTTATTGTCATTCAAACAATGCAGATGCATTGTTGTAGGAAATTACAAACACACAGCTCAATACAAAATCACAATAAATAAAAGCAGAATCTGGTTAAAAAAAAACTGTAAAAATAATTTAAGATAGGGTAGTAAATAATTTGAGATGACACTGCATTATGAAACCGTAGAAAATATTGTACTAAAAAACAAAAATAGGTTATTTACACATATACAAATACACATACCCACAAACATATACACTCATGCATACATACATAAATATGCACACATACACCGAGATCTCTGTAGGGCTGAGATGCTCATTTATGTGGAGTGTCTTGAACTTAACAGTCTGTTGGCAGTAGGGTAAAAACTGTTCCGGAGCCTGACTGTCCTACACTGCAGGCTGCCTGAAGGCAGGAGGGAGAATAGATTGTGGCATAGATGGGTTATGTCCTTTGTGATCCTAATTGCCCTCAAGAGGCAACGTTGTTGGGCCAGGTCCTCCGCAGGTAGTAGTGAGACCCCAGTGATCTTTTCGACTGCTCTCACCACTCTCTGCAGCGCCTTTCTATGTGAGACACTGCTGCTCTCATGACACAGGGAGATGCTGCTTGTTAGCACGCTCTCTGTGGAGCCTCTGTAGAAACTGGTGAGGACAGGTGGGTTGAGATGAGCTTTTTTTAACCTCCGTAGGAAGTGGAGACGCTGGTGTGCTTTTTTGACAATGGAGGTGGTGTGCAGGGTCCAAGTCAGGTTGTCAGTCACATGCACCCCCAGAAATCTTATGCTGCACTGTATCAACAGCAGTGTCCCTGATGTAGAATGGGGTGTGTACAGGCTGTTTTTTTTTCTGAAGTCAAAAACCAATTCTTCGTTTTTTTCCACATTCAGAATGAGGTTGTTCTTGCTGCACCAGTCTGCAAAAAGATTTACCTCCTCCCTGTAGTCCTTGTCATTATTGACCTTGCAGAGCATCTGGACCTGTGAATCTTTCTTCTCCAGGTGCCCCAGAGTCAGGTGGAGGGCAGTGGATATAGCATAATCAGTGGAACGATTTGTTCGATAGGCAAATTGTAATGGTTCTAGTGATGGGGGTAGAATGGAGGTCATGTGATCTTTAACCACTCACTCGAAACACTTCATTAATATTGGTGTAACTGCTACAGGTCGATTGAGGTAATTGAGAGAGGTGACTGCGGGGTAATAATCGCTGAGGTTTTATGTGCTATAAAACACACGACAGCCTGACACAGAGAGGTATTAAATATATCCATTAGGACCTGTGTCAGTTGGTCTGCACAGTCCTTGAGTACGCAGCCTGGTATCTGGTCGGGACCTGCTGCCTTTCTTGGATTGATTCTTTTCAGGGTCTGGCAGACATTATTTGGGTCCAGACACGGCACCTGCTCATCCTGCCTTGGGGTGTTTTTTTCTGCCATTGTGTTGTTGAGTTCCTCAAAGTGGTTGTTAAGATCATTCAGGAACACACATATAGTGCGATTATAATATAAGTGATATATTTTTCAATCTCTGTTCTATCAGAAAATAGAAAAATCTTAGCCTCTTGCAAAACAAATTTCCAGAATATTTTGGGTCATTGTGCAGCGCCCTGATACACAACTGCACCAGAACACAATAATGGCCTAATAACAGCCACACAATGATCACATAACACAATTCAATCTAACATAACAATACCTGAAAAATAATACGGTTTACTTAGTGACAGTTCAGTTCACTGACAACCAGGCTAGTAGTCGCTTCAGAAAGTGGTTCTCCAAAAACTACAAAATGCCAAATGAATCCAAGGGCGCCAAAACCAGAACACTCTTTAAATGAGCATATGTTTCCATTACTGTGCTTCACTGCCACCTTGTGGTAACTAGCGAGTAGGCTACTGTATGACTTTGATTTTGCACTGGACTGATAAAGAGGCCACGTCTGGGAAACAGTTTCAGGGTTTAATGCAAATGTAAAAAGTCTTGTTTACAAAGAAAATGTGAACAGATCTATTGTTCACATGTTGACCACATGTGTATAAATGAATATAAATAAAACAGAAGCAAAAATAAACAATAAGCACACTGTCACACTTATTTTAAAAATAAAATCAATAGATAATCGTGGCATAAAACAGCTCACACTTGTTCAGCAGTGGGACAGACAGGCTGAAAACAATGTTTCTTAAAAAAAGTGTAACGCACAGTGTAACAAAAACAATGTAAAAAAAAAAAACAATGATGTGTAATTATTGGGTAGTTTTACAACTCTGACCACTAATATTTTAATATGTATATTAATATATAAACACATTTAAAACAATTTTCAGTGAGGTTATCAAAGTTGGCTCTAATTAGTTATTATTTCTTTTTCACATATGTTTGTATACGAGGGATTCTCTCTCAGTGTTGTAAACTAATATCAGTATTCATGTTGGGTCTTCATACGCATTATTTGTGACATACTGAGTTGCCGAGTTGTGCTTAGGTAGAGGTCGTCCACAAGCACCATGAGAAGTAGAATAATTGGAGTATGACACGACTTTCCAACTGAAGAGATAATTATATCCACTGTATATGTGACTTACACACAGTGTTATCGACAGAAGATTTCCATAAAACATATGAAAAATATCAATCTCTGGATCATAGCTTCAGTGAGTTAACCTCAATGATCTGCTGCAGGATGTTGTCTACATCAGTGGTCTCCAGACTGATGCCGGCCAAGTCCAGCTGGGGCAGGAGAGCCGTGAGAAGAATCACCACGTTGTTTCGGATGTCATGCAGATTCTCCTGTGCCGATCTGATTGGAGAACAGCTTCATTATTAAATAGAAAACCTGGCAGTTTGTGTTTCACATTTCAGTCGCTCAGGTGAAACTCCTGTCTAGGGGGATGACACCTTTTACTCACACATGATCAAAAATTGAGAAGAAGAATGTCTAAATGTGGTTAAAGAAGGATATGACTTAAATGTTGTTAGAGAAGTGAGAACAGAAAAACAGCAGACAGATATTAAGGATAGAAGATGACAGTCATATGTAAATGATTTGGTTTATCTTTAAATAGGAGCATTTTTGAGTTGATTTGGTTAACTTCTGAGATAAAAACCCTGCCAGCTACAGAAAATTACTCTAAAAATCACATTTTAAGTATATAGAGACCATATATGGTCAAACATATATGTTTGATTTGATCTGAAAGTCAACAGTCAGGTATGTCAGATAAATCAAACTTTAAAAAATGAAGAGAACTAGTAAACAAGCTAATGTGTAAACGAGTATGAGCTAAACGCAAAACAGTAAAAAGTAAAAACTGGCTTAAAATAATGATTTATTTTCATGTAGCAATTGGTTTCAACTGTGTGTGTGTGTGTGTGTCTGTCCAGTACACACCTACTGTCGTCACAGGCCTCGCTCTCACTGACTCTCGTCCTGCTTTGAGTTTCAGTCTTCTCCTTCCTGGTTATGTTCTGCTCAGGCTGCTCATCTGGTGCACATACAGCTTTCTGACCCTGGACCAGCAGAGCCCGGGTTGAGCTGCTCGATGAAGAAGAGCTCTGATGCCAAACAGGGGCAATGGAAGATAATAATGGAATAAGATGCTAAGTCAGAAGTTACCAAGTACGGTATTAGTTTCTCATAAATTTCCTGTACAGCAAGAGAGTGTCAGAGATTTTTGTTGCAGTCATATTTTATTATTTGAATTATATTTTTACAGCTAAATTTGGGGTGACCGTGGATCAGTTGGTAGGGCAGTCATCCACAAACCCCAGGGTTGGTGTTTCAATTCTTGGTTCCACCGATTCCTGGCCACATGTCCCTGGACAAGACACTGAACCCCAAAACCCTTGGGGTTGCCACTGCCTGTCCACAAGAATTTCCCCAAGGGGATTAATAAAGTATCAATTATTATTTAATTCAGTTTTGATTGATTGATTGATTGATTGATTGATTTCCTTAGAGTCGACCTCTATGAGCATGGGCCCACACGTTTTAATAGATTTAAGCAAATTTTAGGCAAATACACTGCTGCAAAAATATTAATTACTAGATGGACTTCCTTTAGCTGGGTTAGTTTGAATAAAGACTGAGGTTGGAAAGTGAAAAAAAGTCGGTATTGGTTTGTCAGGTAAGTTATTTATGGGTATATTTTATGCATTTGGCGATATTATAATGCATCAACTAAAAGCCACACAGAGTAAAAACAATTAATGAGTAGCTAAACTGCTTTGTAATTAATCACCATAATAATGAAGATAAATTTGAAGTATTAACGTTAGTAGTACTGACCTCAGCCACATCCGTCTGGCAGCCCACCTCTCTGCCCCCTGTGGATGCTGAAGGTTCTTCTAACTTTTCACTGCAGCCGTCAGTGGCTGTCATTGTGCCTTGAGTCGTCTTTGTGATTTCTAGATCTAGAAGCCTCCTCAGCCTCTGAACGTCTTTCTCCAACGCGGCGAGCTTCTGCACTTTAGCTTCCCGGTCACTCCCTTCAAGAGGCAGCGGTCTGCTGCCTTCTGTTCGACTCAGCGGCGAGACCACCACAGTCTGCGTGGAGGGGAGTGAGTGGGTCCAGGTGACGCTGGTGGGTGTTTGCTGCACCGCATCACCTTGTTTCTCTCCTCGGTTGCTACAATCCTGCCTGGTTCTCTCCAACGACACATTTGTTTGCTTCTCAGGACTCGTGTCTTCAGCCATGCTTTTAGAATCAGGCTGCTGCTCCTCCCTAAGACATGGCTTCTTTTTCAGAGAGCAAAATAATGATCCTGATTTCCTTTTGTGGCTACAGAGAAAAAATACTAGTCAGTTTGTTGAAGAATAGAATAAAAAAATGAGTAAAACAGTTAATCTATTTATCTTTATGCTTGTTATTTTATTTGTACATGACAAAGCAGCAAGTACTGACTGATCGTTTATCAATTTATTTTATAAAATAGGAGGATAACGTGCTTATTCTGCCTGTAGAAGTCAATGGCAATGAATTTATAATCTTATGATTTAATGGTAAAATTTAAAAAAATTCTGTCGCAGGGGGGTGATAAAACATCATTAATCATTTGCTTATTGCCACATGCCTATTCTCTGACCAAACAGCTACATAGTTAAAAACTAACTAAAAAACTATGAAGAAATTAAGTGAAAACAACAGCTCATAAACCCCACCTTACTGCGTCTGCCCTGTCCTCTTCTCTCCCCACTGGCTCCATATTTGTGTCTTCCTCGTCTGTCTCTTTACCTTCAGATGTTGGAACCTTTATCTCATTTTCCACCCATGTCTTGTCTTTAATGACCAAGTCTCTTCCAGTGAGCTTCCGTTGAGCTGTGACCTTGGTTTGTGTCTGTGCATCACAATTTGTGTTTGTGTCTGTGTGGTGACCTGTGTTTGTCTTGTCATGTTCAGGTGTGTTTTCCCCTGTGTCACATTCATCTTCTGTTCTTTGATGATCAGGAGTGTGTGTGGACTGGAACGTGGGCTGGGTTGGCTCTGATGAACTACGTGAGAGGATTTGATGTTTAGTCCCTTGGTCCTGGAATTCACATGCCTGCAACATAAACAATAATAAATATGCTATATGTGCAAATGTGCTACAGTGTACTGTGGTAACTTTTTCGATGAAAAAGCTGCAAAATGCATCAGTTAAGGAACACATTTCACGTACCTCCAATGATTTCTCTCGCTTTCTACTTCTGGGATGGTCTCTGTAGAACAATCCAAATAAAGTTAAGAGTTCAGGTGGGCAGATAATTAATATATGTAGATGTTTAACACAATATTCCTGTGACCACAATGTTATCGATAATCTCTGTAATCATTCACTGTGTCAAAAAGTCTCCTTATTGATAGAAAAGTTGAAACTGGAGAACGTTTTGCTGCAATGCAACACAAAATAATCTGACAAGGCCAATCAAGTATATGTGCAGGACTTCAGGTTGTAGTTTATGGTATAAACTAATTTAATGATTCCAGTTATTAATGATGCCTTAAGGGTTAAAGCTGGTGATTTTCTATATTTTTGTTATACAGAGACTAAAACCAACAATGAGTTGCAGGTTGAGTTGTCTTTTGTCAATGATGACAGAAGTGGAAACGTAGTAGTCGCTACCTCTGAGAATGTCTGTTTATTTACCTTTTGTAAATGCTCCAGGTCAAACAAGTGTGGCATTGTCATCCAGACCAGCAAACCAGTCTTCTCCTTAAACCTCTGATAATCCATATACTAATTTTAGATTAAATGTTAAACAATCTTTAGGTTTGGCTTTATTTGTTACATAGTTCTAAAACTGATTGATAAAAAACTGTATTGCGAAACTACACTTCTATCAGACAGAAGTCACAAACACAGACAAACATATACAGTCACATGGACGAACCACCGGAAGTAAGAGTGTGAAACTGACAGAGGGAAACCACAAAATGGCATGTGAACCCACATTCACACAAAAAACATGTTGTCCACATACGTTTTATACACAGACGCAGTTTGAGAAGACTAAAGAAATTAGAATTTACTGTTTTTTGTGGTTTTTCTGGTAGCTGGGTGTTAACAGTTCCTCGCTCTCTTCTGCTTCCTCTGGTGAAGAGCAGCTTCTGAAAGACAAAGAGGCCCGGTTTAGTAGCTTAAAGCTCAGCTCTCACAGCCTTCCTGTTACAGCTAACACACCTGCACACCCCAACAATGGCCTCCTCTCTCTGTTTAAGTACATGTACTTGTACTACCAGCTCAAACTAATGAGGTTTGACATTTTACAAAGCTACTGTGATATGAACATGTTAACTATAGAGGCTTTAAATTAGGAAGTAGAGAGCCAACAGGAAATGACATCCCTGGCTGGACTGCGGATGTTGTGGGTAGTGGTTGGTACCTTAACCCGTAAACCAAAGGTACGTCCACGTGTGTCTACTTAAAGTGTCACTCCAGTATTTTTGTACTGGACTACCATAAAGTTAAGGAGCTCAAAAATATATAGTACTCCACAAACACTGAGGATGTCAAGAATCATGGATTGAGCAATAAAGGCCTTACTGCAATGTAGATCAGATTTTTGGCAACAGCTAGTCTGGACTATTTCTCTCTTTTCTCCATTTTAAAGATTGATCCGTCCACAAAGTCCACAACGGCTGTCAGTCATTGGTTCCAGATGGCCTACAGACTACACTGGCCCATAGACTGTGGAAATGGCCTCAAAGCTAGATAGTGTAGGGCTCTCAACACCAGATGGCACTGGTAATACTAGGCTATGTGACTGCTGCGCATCGAGCCAAAACCATAAAAGAGCTGCGGTTGAAATGATGAGGTGGGTTTGACACTATTTTAAGTATCAAACCCAAGCTGTTGGTCACCTATTGGTGAAGACAGTTAAGATTTGGAGTTTATATGAGAAGTCCTTCTCTTCTGAGTTCCATTCAGTGTGTATTACATTCAGAGAATAACATGATCTACACTGCACACAGAAACGGCTGACAGCTAATAGAGCATATGTTTAATGATGCCAAAGTTTCAAAATTCTTCCACATAGTTACAAAACGTATAGCAGTATCATCTACCAAAAAAATATCAAAGTGATTTAGCCAGGATGGGTCTTCAAAAAGCCGTAACAGAAACAGCACCAAACCTGTACCTCTTATTAAATAAACCGTGCAGGAAACTGGGCTTATACTGAGAAAACACACACCTGTATCGTGGATTGGGATTCTGGCTGCAGTTCCAACTTTCAGGAACTACACTGTAATGATGTGGAGGGATGCTCCGCCACTTCAGGCACTCTTCACACTGCACCCACATGGGACTCCTGCAAATACACATATTCTTATGAGCAGGCCCGCCGACGGGGGAGTCTTTGTGCACATAAACACATATGACCAAAGGCTACGTGTAAGATGAAGATATTTTTTGTTGAACCCCAATATATTTTCTAGTTCAACATACCATATCAATACTGAAAAGCTCAACTGGTTATAAAGTTTTTTGAAGTTCCCTGTTCAGCATGTTTACTCTTATGGGAAGCAGCTCTAGGTGCAGCACTTACATTCTCAGATTTCAGGCTTTGGTAAGAAAAAAAAACACACTAGGTCTAACTTAATTTCACTTTCACTACAAAACTGGCGCGCACACGCACACACACACACGCACGCACACACCTACATCAAGCTCAAACATGAAAGATACCAGGTCTGAATCTCAGCAGACCTGAATCTATAATAATATATTAATAATACACTGATTTTGAAGCACCTTACACATAACCTAAAAACACACATAACATAAACACAATCAAAAAATATATTCACATGAAACCTGGGTAAAAAAAAAAGTGTGAATTCTGCATTTAAAAACAGAAATGGACCCAGCACTATTGTAAGAAAAACAGTTCACACTAACTCATCAGCGTCATGCTTATCTTCATCTTCATCTCTGTCTAGAGCCTGAAACTCTCGCTCTCTGGCCTTCTTCTCTGTCACCTCCTTCCAGTAATCATTAAGTTTGAGGCCCAAAGCACCGAGGGTGAGTCTTGGGAGAAGACAAGAAGATAAGATATCAAATAAGAACAACAGGAGAAGTACGAGTATATAAGAAAATATTTTTGCAAGGTTTGTTTGATTGAAGAAAACAAGTTTATTCAGCAAAAATGACACTAAAGATACAGTACAGAATCTAATATCAGTTAATCTAAATTTCAGCTGTGAACAGTTTCTGCGAAACACATTGCATGAGTCATAGTTGCTATATTTGCCTTTGTATTTTCTGCATTTATATGCTGTATCCTTAGCAACAATGTAAGCTGTTAATTACACGGCTCATATTACCACAAAACGTCTTATGTATTTGTTTATTTAATATTATTTGAATGCATGTTGTACCTGTATTCTCTGGTGTACTCAAAGTCCTGCTTGTTGTGAGCAGGTTTGAGAAAGTTGCACTCGATAATCCCGATAACCCCAACTCCTCCTCTTTGACCTGATGCCTGTAGGAAATTGGGGAGAGATTTTAGTAGATGGAAAAACATCCTTAAATGCTAAAAATAGAGAAGAACAGTGTTTTCCCTCTACCTTCAGTTGACAGCCTACTTTCTCATAGGCCTTGATGAGTCTATTCTTGTGGTACATCATGATGCCATAGTGGTCTTTGTTTTTTGGGTTCAGCCCAAAGGTCACCTTTACCTTCTCTTTCTGACAGACACCCGTCAAGGTTAACAGCACAAGACTATGGGAGGTTTCAGAATAATATCAGGAAATACAGATATTTAGCAACTTTAAGATATCAGTGGGGACATGTTATCACCACTCCACTCTCATCAATCTTAGCTATTTAATTAGGAATTGTAGCTGTGTAGAAAACGTGTTGTAACTCTGTATTTGCATGGTTTATGCTTTGTCTCAGGTTTCATGGATTTTCTGAACAGTCAGCAACAAAGACCATTAACACCACAAATCATTGGTGTTAACCAGTCAAGTATAAGAAATCTCATCTTTCTAAAGTTGATTTACCAAGAACCCCACTAAGCTACGACTACATGATGGCTTTACCAGTCTAAAACTAAATCTGAGTTCTGTAATTCGCCATTTACAGTTCTTGAGAGGAGATGAGATGAACAAACAACAAATGTGAAAGTAAAATGACAATCTAATCAGACACAAAACCCAGATGAACTGTAGCTGTGATACTCATTATCATTTTCCCTTTTTTCATTCAGCTCTTCAAACCATGTCTCATCGGTTCCCTGGTTCTGACGACTTGGCTTTCTACCACTATACTTAGGAACACACGCACAGATAGTGAAGGGGATACGCTGAAGTGGGGTTTGTACACGTCATGCTCAATTTGTGTCAGCCTCCTTGACACTAGCTTGGCGAGAATCTTCTTCCCCCTCAGGATGATCTGTGTCCTCGGCTTCAAATACAAAATACTGAGGTAGGCCTGAGACAAACATGGATAGGGAGAATGAATATTTGACATTTTACTAACAATATTATACATTAACTTGAAAGTAAATAATGTAATTTTTACATCTTGTAATTGTAATGTGAAAAACATTAGTAAACTACATCTAATCAAAAAAATTAGTTTGTGGCTTTAAAGTGAAACTGGGTTAGTGTTACTGTAAAACCACAGGTTTGTCTTGAGCAGTAAAGGTTCCCATGATTTGTGCTCAAAACTGGCGCGCACACGCACACACACACACGCACGCACACACCTACATCTAGCTCCACACATGTTTGTACAAGACATACAAATGTGTGTTTGTGTGTTCGTGTAGGGGTGTGTAGGGAATTACCCAAACCGTAACCATAACCCCTACATGTCTTACCCTGAATTCTACTATGACCTAGTTCTTAACCACTAAACGTAAACTCATCTGGACTGGCTCTAAATGCCCTAATAAGCCCGATTATTGACACTACTGGTAAATAGTGTACTACTAAATATTGACACTTGTGCAATGAAAACCAGGTATCTTTTAATTTTAGTGATTTTGAATTTGTTATTCTATAGGTTGAGAAGAATCTTTTGTTCTTAAGCTAAATAACACATAACACGTTATTTAAATTCCTGTACAGTTTATGAAAAATGCATTGGTATATATACAAATGCTGTATTAGTACTGCTATGCTATACTTTACTTACCACAAACACACATATTATTATCACCATAAATGTCACTTCACTACTACAAAACATGAGCAGGGTACTGTCTTGCCAGTAGAACAAGATATCTTGTTTCTGTCAGTGGGTGGAACATCCAAGAATTTCATACACCCATGGGTGAGGAAACACAAAATAATGTGTCATTATCTGTTAATTTCTATCTGGTTAAGGTTGTTAGTAACTATCATAGAGGTGACACACTTTTTCCTGACTTACCCTGAGACTGTAGTGCATGTCTGGGATGTTCTGCTCAGCTCTCAGTGATCCACAGTTTTTCAGTCCCTTCTTCAGCTCCTCAATCTGAATCTCGGGTAAACGAAAATCAGTGACATCGGTCTCAAAGTCAATTTCCGCCTTGCCATCTTTGGCCCTTCGAGACAATGTCAAAAGAATAAGTTGTTACATGAGGTAATAATAACATCACAGCGTTTTTTCCATTTTAACGTAACCAAATGGGTTTTGAGGTTTAATGGGCCCCATTTCAAATTAAGATGCAGGTGTTACCTTGCATCAGACTTAATCTGCATGATTTGAATTGGGCCAATATTGATTAGTGAACACCTGGTATAATGATTCTGATATCTTGTGGAGAAAGTTTCCTGTCTCCTGTGTAAGAGGAAGTGAAACAGACGAAATTCTGAAAAAGCCCTTCACATGAACCGTTGTTTTAGAAGCAATTAAAAATGAAACTCTATTTAAGAATGTCACAAGAAGAGGGACATCTAATCTTCATGTGATAATGACAGGAGGGTTCGTTTTTGAACTTGCGTTGCTTTGTTTGCGTTTGTGTAAAGGCATGCTTAAGCAAATGTCTTATGTGTGTTAATGCCTATTTGCCTGTCTGTTTGTTTCTGCGTTTGCATACTCATCAGTCACACATGCCTTACATTCAATCTCAACACACCTACTTACAAACTGAAATCAATCATTTCTGTGCGAAGGGAAACTAAAGGAACAGTCCAACAATTTGGGAAACTGGGAAAAAAATGCAAACATGGGGAAATAGCAGGTCTGGGGCTGTACATAGGTAACAAAATCTGCCTACCAGCACATCTAAAGCTCACTAATCATCACATGAAATATTTGTTAACTCTCTATGAAATCAGAAAGGGCATGAAAAAACAGTTTTAAAGGTGCAAGGCACATTTATTTACCTTTGGACAGAGCCAGGCTTGCACTCTCCCCCTGCTGAACTAATGGTCACTTGGTTATACAGTAGTTCATTTTTATTCTCCAGATATAAAAGTGGTATTTATCTTCCTCATATAACTCTGTAAGAAAGAAGATAAAAAAGTGTGATTCTGACCTGCGGATGTTCCAGATTAATATCTTGGTGCCTTTTTTGGAGGAAATGGAGTTAAAGTGTGCATGTATCTGCTCCTGGGAGGAGATGATGGAATGTTTGAGGATGGCTGCCAGGCTGGCCTCTGAGTCCTCCGTCACCACCAGTGACTGTAACACTGAGTTAAGGTCAAAATATAAAGGATCTTGCAGGAAGCTTATTACTGCCATTCAGCGCCATTATTACCCTTTATAATATTAATTTCCTGTTCTGACAGCCTTCAACTCACTAATAATCATGATGACCATGGTCTTGATGAATTACAGTAATAATTAGGCCATGAAATCATAAGCATACAGTGACGCTGAACAACAAATACACATACACACACTATATGTAATAGTTTTAGTGAGTAATTGCGCTTTTCACCCCATGTCCCAGTCTTTTGTGAAGGATATTGGTTTGCTGGTTGAAGGGGACGATGGGAACGATGACAGCCTGGGCCTTGATGTTTTCCAGATAGGTTTGAGACAGCATGCCCACAGTCTGGCACCCGCCGTTTTTGGTGAAGATGAGTGCGTCACGACCCAGACGCATGGAGCCAGACTTGAAACCATTCCCGTACACGCCGATGGCCTGTTGGCTGGCCTTACCTGAGCCCTTTTCTGTGAAACCAAAACTGAACAAATGGGTGAAGGGGAGAGTGAGGAAATAAGGACATGCCAGTCTTGCTAAGTAACTAATAATTATTTTCACTGCAGAAAATATTCACCATTTAGCATATTAACTTGTTTAAAGGATTATAAAAATTGTTGTCAAACACATTTATGTAACTCTAGTAATTGATTTATCATCTAATTGTTTCAGCACTTTGTATAAATGTAATGTTGGTCTTCACAAACGTGGTCTAAAGAACACAGACCATAAAATACTATCAGTGAACACAAGAAAACATTGGTGCAACACATAATTTTTTTATGTGTTTCATGAAAATGTCTACTTCATGTGGATATGTTCGTTCCCATCTTACCTGAGCATCTTGTGGAGTTTGCTGGGAGTCATGCCACTGCCATTATCAGTGAAAGTTAAGCAGAGGTGACCGTTTTCCTCAACCACATCGATCCAGATCTGTTTAGCTGATACGCCAGGATCTGATGCATTGTCTAGAACATGAGCGACAGAAAGTAGGGAAGAGACAGATGAGCAAATCTGGTTGTGTGGTTGAGAGAAAGAAGAGAGCTTTTCTTCACTTTACCCTGATTGTTTCTGCTGAATCGTCCACAAGAGGTAGACATTCATTTATGCACATTGCATTTATTCATATTCATGAGCACCTACACTAACTGGAGGTAGGTGTGGCCCCGACATTCACCCCCAGTCAACCTCACCTTTTACCATCTCTACCTGGAGTAATGGCTGCAGCTGCAGATGTAAGATATGGTGATCTGTGAAGTGGAAGTCTGATCCTGAATGTGAAGGGGAAGAACCTGCCGTTGTATATTTAAGACTTCAACAAGATTTTTCGCAATGGTAGGATTGTATCAAACTTCTCTAGCAAAGTAAGAGGCATTTTTTTCAAACATGCTGAAGGTAGTTGGCTTAGCTTTAGCATAGATACAGCATATTATATTCCATACGAGTGCCATAAAGACACAAATATTTAAGGGTGTACTTTTTAAAAAAAAACTGTAGCTAGTTTTTAAAGCTCAAAGCCCAAAGTCCTGCTTTGCTCGTTATCTACCTTCAATGCAAAATCTAACTACAGATGTTATGTATGCAATCAGCACAGCGTTGGGCAGGGGTGGCCTTATGCTGATGCCTTCTTGCATATTTGAGTTTTGAGTGTGACGTAACAATGTACTGCTTCATGACTGCATGCTGCTAAGGCAGGAATTTCAAACTTTTTATAATAATTTTACTACACTTCACGCTCACCCCAATTCACCTCAAAGCTCATCAAAGTTTGTATTTGTTATTTTCTACAATACCAGCCATTTAAACAATGAGTCCTTAATTGTAGACAGAGGTAGACAAAAAAGCTGCTCATTTGTAGATGTGACCGTCACCGACCCCCGAACAAAAGTCTGAAGAACGTGATGGATCCAAACATGAACTAAAGCTGTATGTCTCAGTAAAAGAATCACTATCCTCACCAGTTAATGATTTATGTACATGGAAATGTTCTTGTAATATATTAGCTAGTTGTTATGTATGAAAAAGAAAAATCTAAGTGTTGAGTTTTAAGGTTTTAGTCAATCTCAGCAACTGACATGGTGAGGACAACTGCCAACAGGACAACAATCTCAAAGACAAATTCCAACAAAATGTTTTTTTATGTTGTTACTGTTACCGGGATAACCATGACCTGGATGACTGAGAATCTTCACAGACATTGTTATGGTTATGTTTCTATTCTAATACAGTGGGACAGTGAACAAGCAAGCACGACTAGGAGAAACTAGAAGTCTGAAACAGAAGTAGCCTAGATAACTGGAATCCAGCACCATAGAAGGGAGGTGGGGGGTACACCCTGGACAGGTCGCCAGTCTATCATAGGGCTGACATACAGAGGGAGATGACCATTCACACTCACATTCACAAACTCCACACAGGAACACAGACAGAGCAAAACACATATTCAGCATCATTCATTTTATTACTTACACACTTTCCTGCTGCCACATGTTAAAATATCTTCAGTGAAAAAATCCTTCAGGAATGGTCAAACAAACTAAAATAAATGTATATTTAAGTATGCCAAAGTAAGTAAAGACTGTAAGCGCACCACTGTGAGTGTAATAAATTCACTACAACAAGTCAAATACACTGCTACTAGGAAGAGGAGGAGTGTTTGAGTAAAGCAGTCCTGTGCTGTACAGGGTGCACAGGAACAGATTACAGTGTCAGTACATGTATGATGCATACACTATCTCTGCTGCTATATATGTATGCTTCATAAGTCAATACACATGATAGTTTTACTTTTCTTCTCCAATCGATACAAAATTGTTGATACATGTTGTTAGACTTCTGCTGTTCTTACAGTTTTTGTCCTTCACAGAGCTCCACAGGTAACACCTTTACAAACAACAACAACCATAGCTTTGTCAGGTATAATGCTCCTAACTCTGCGCTTTGTCACATCTGCACTGACAAAGTACACTCCCCTTGGTGATTCCTCCCAAAACTCTGCAGCCAACAGACGGTCAGCACGTCTGGACCAATAAGAGAGCACAGAGTGTAGGAACAAACTGCACTGTTGACAGCTCAGATAGAGACGATTTACATCACGTGGGTTGACAAATCATTGAGTGATTCACGCTGCGCTCTAACACAAACTTTTTGTCCCTTTAACGAGCGACGGTGATTCCATAATACAGCCTAAAAGTTTACAGTGTTAAACAGTGTTACGTGACTGTTATGATCATTATTACCATTGCAAGGGAATAAAAAACAACATAAAGAACAATAAATCTCACTTATCATTGCTCAACACCGTAATTTACTCCACGAGTCTCAGACATGTCGGTCTACACCGTCAATCGGTGCTTCTGCTGTGCATACAGCAGTAATACAATCGTTAGGAGTGTGAAAGAGGAAGTCCATTCAGTCCATTTTACCACTATCACAAACGTGTGTTAAACACAGTTCTTTCTGTGTGCGACAGCGGAAGAGTGCATGAAATGAAACCATGGAAAGTTGCAACGAAAAGAGCGCACGACGGCTGCAGGTGCACAGGACCAAGCAAAAGCGTCAGCGCAGAGCATGTTGCAGCTTACCTATTAATTCTGCCACCGCGCTGAAAGGCCAGGTATGACTTGTAGAGTTGCTATTCAGGAAGGAGGGACTCATCTGGAAGAGAAATACAAAAGTGAGTTTCTAACAGTTGTCACTGTCATACTTCTGTCCCTGCAGCACCAGTCAATAAGCAACTTAACATTCCCTACTCTTCATCTTGCTGATGTGAAATATGTTTTGAAATACGTACGGAACTCAGGCGGATCCCATGCTCGCTTAACCTCGCCATGTTTTGCGACTGTTTGGTGCGTGTGTTGAGCTGCGCGCAGAAACGTAGCCAGAGCAGACACGGCAGTGGGCGTAGCGTCAGGGCTCCACAGTCAGAGGAAGTCAACTGAAAACAAGTCAGAGCGCAGTGAAAGCTATGAAGGGGACATGTTTCGGCTCTCAACATGTTCTGTTCTGTTCTAAAACTCAGTTGGGTTGTTTTTGACATTCATATATCAAACACTGTCACATTTCCTTTCACACGTCAATCTGAAAGCTGTGTTTACTTCTGTCAGTGTATCACTTAACGAATGATCACAAAATCGACGTCAGCGTACAAACACTAAAAAAAGAGAAGTTGTGAGTGTGAAAAAAAAAAGCTGAAGCACCAGTTAACAACATCTGCTGTCAGGTTTACAATAATTCAATGTTAATAACTGTGTATTAACGTGCATGACTTAAAAAGACTGATGCTTTTACAGTAAGCAAAGATTCATCCAACACTCTCCTACATCTCTTATGCTAGAGTTTCAGCAGAGCTGTGAACGGTTTTGTAGACAAAGTTTTCTCCAGCTGCAATCAAGTACAATCTGTTGCCAAAATCTATTTTGCGTCTATCTTCAGGAACATTTGGATAATTACCGGTTGGTTTATATAAATGCACCCCAGCACAACTCTAGTACCCACTATGACCTCATGAATAAACGTGTAGTAGATTTATCACAAAATTGAGAAATTATAACCTATTACCTAGTATTCATGGCAGATCCATGGCAGTAACCTAATAAAGTGGCCAGTGAGTGCAGTACAGTGGGTGTAACACAGATGTTCGGACAGTTATGTAAAGATAAACCTCCACACTGTGTCAGTGACAAACACACAGGTTCAGAACAAAAGTTTTGTTTCAGCCAATGTTAGCTCTGAGGTAGGAGCTTCTGGTCTTTCTAACGCCCCCTCAGATGTAGTCACACCGCAGCAATACTTGTTAGTCATGTGATAGCTTTTAAATAGCAGGGTGCTGATGACATCTGCACAGAGGCAGACAGAAAATGTTCAGTCAGATAATTAGCAACACCAGCTGGATAAACTATGACTGTCTTTAGTGCATTTTATTACTTTCAATTGCTTTTCAACTTTTCATTTGCAAGATTAAAAAAAAATTTTTTTCTTTAGTTGCTGTTCTGACGAGTCAAAAAAAAAAGAGTTCATTCTCACTTAATATATAAGGGAGATCAAAAGCCACAGGAGATCATTTCTGCCTGTGGCCATAATACTCTACAATTCCTCCCCTCTCTGTAAAGGGGAGAGGGGAGAACAACAATCATAATTGTTATTATTTCCATAAATTTTGAGATGTCTTTGTTCTTATCATGTTTTTTGTTTTTGTATATTCTGTGCTTTGTGTATTTGTGTATTGATATTCTGTGTTGGTGCTGATCTTTGTTTCTGGTTGTGGTTCTTTTCTTTCTTTTTGAACTGAGAGACAAAACAATTTCCCTCTGGGATTAATAAAGTTTTTTGAATCTTGAATCTTGAATAATACTTAATGAATTCATTGTATTACAGAGCTTTTTTTATTTTTAGAAAAGAAGGACATATAGTCCTTTTTTTTTGACCGAATGAATCATTTTGCCACCTTCACTTGAAAGGAAGGACAAGTCTGACAAGTTTTGAATCGTTTGACTCTGCTCACAGACTACATCAAGACATGTAATTACAAGTATGTTAGGGCCAACTAACAAAACCAGTAAAATAACCAGTCAGCAAAGCTCTACAGGATAAACAGTATAGATAATCAATGGATTGCAGATATGCTCAAAAGAGGAGAAATATATCCTAAAATAATTTACACATTGTAGGTTCAGGAAAAAATAGTTTACTCAATATTATGATATTTTTATAATTTTTTGCATATAAAGAAAATTGCTCTAGTTTGTGGTAATTTAATTCAGATCATAATATGACGACTCAGTAAGTAAACATATTTTGAATATATGAAAATCATATTATTTGGCTCTTAGTTACATGTCAATATTGTAATATTAATACAACCTTTTAAAACTATTAATCATAGAAAGCAAGGGCAGAAGAAAAACACTCCTTTTTCCCATTCAGTCTTTATGCAATCATTCAGTCTTTTTTTGCATGAAAGAGTCCCCATCGTTGGTCTCCGCTCTTGGAACGTTCCAGTTTTTCTCTCCAGCCATTAACTATTGCAAAATAGTCCTCTTCAGAGAATTCCTGCATGGGACAGAGCCAGGAATTCAGATTTCTGTTGGTTTTGTTAAGTTAATCAATGATGTAATAATATGTGTGAAAGCATAACCTTGCTGTTTGTGTGCATACTAACCTCAATGTACTCGTCCTTGATGGCCTCTGCTCTCTGTAGCTCTGCGTTTATGACCCGGATAAACTGGGCCGTCCTGTCTTCTGCCTGAACATTGCAGAAACCAGCTTCTTCAATGAACTACAGAAAAAAACAGACAGAAACCAAGTTGTCCTATACATGTGTCACATTTGTTTCCCAGAGAAGCATTAACATATATTCATGGTGTGGATGGTAAGGTTTACTGAAAAGCTTTAAGGCTGATGTTAAGCTGATTTTAATGACACACATCTTAACATCATGGACATGGGATTTTTAAAAAATTAACTAAGTACGCAACCTTGAACATCCAAAAAAATCTTTGCAAGATTTTGGGAGAAGCTAAACTTGTTTTATTTACACAGGAGCTGACAGACAGTAAGACTGTAAGTATTTATTCTTATTCTAATCTAATTTCATGGGGAACAGTAGTACTTTGGTATTTTTGTACCCTGAAGTCTTGTTGTCACCATATATGACAGTCAGCTTTGATTGTCTGTGTTGATTTATTTCCATAGAATACTGTACAGTCCTTTCACAGGCTATAACATCATTAGGGTGTAGTGTATATTTACCTTGCCATACTGTGATGGTGTATAAAGTATGTAGCCTCTCTGTTTGACATAGGCCTCAAATGCTGATGTCCAGGGCTTTTCCCCACAGCAGTAGTCACTGATAAGCAACTGGCCACCTGGCTTTAGCCAAGACTACTCACAGCAAAACAAACAAAAGCCGATATTATTAAAATCAGACTGGATAAAGTGGCAAAACATTATTAAAAATCTGTATACAAAATAAAAATATTGCTTTAAATTAATTAATTTAATGAATTTAAATGTCTTTTGTAAGATTTGCCACATTACCCACTCAAAGTAATTCAAAGAAGAGAAGAAAATGTTTGACTTAATATTGTTGTTGACTGTATGGGAAAATGCTCACATGGAAGCGCTTGAAGAGAGCCAATTTATCATCAATGTGCAGGATGGTGTCTCTGCTGTAGATCACATCAAAGGAACCTTTTGGGAATGTCCTCTTAGTAGCATCAGCCACCTCAAACTGGACCTGATGCAGAACATATGCCATTACTGATTTCTACAAAATCAAAACCAATCAAACCATTAGCTGCCAATAACATAAAGGAACATTTTGACATACTGATGGCAGCTTCTCAGTGGTTGCTCTTTCCATGGCGATTTCCACCATGTTTTCTGACAGGTCCAGGCCAAGCACTTCCACTCCAAAGGTCTGAAACGTAACATAATCATCCTGCCATTATAGTCTGTGTAATGACTATAAATTCGCTCAAGCATCATCCTAACAGCGCCACATTTGTGAGGTCTTACCCTTGCCATGTAAAAGTCTCCCCCACCAATGCCACAACCAACATCCAGAACCTTCTGACCAGGTTTAAGGTTCAGCAGGTCCACAAACTCCTGTTAACACGTTTTAGAAAGATTAATGACAATAGTTCTGTCTTGAAGTGTTCAGTAATGGCTGAAGGATGAAGGTGTTAATCTTTATGTTGTGTTAATTTTAGTAATTTTATTATTTTATTTATGACTCACATTTCAATTATACATAACATTGTGAACAAAGCTGTATCATAATATATTATGGTATCACCAAACATTTCTGAAAAGCATACATTTTATAAAAGTGATCACATCTCACAGTTCCTAAACACACATCTGTATAATCACCTGTTCAATCCAGCAGCTCTGCTGTGAATTCTACTTTCACAAAGTTATAATTTCTGTGATTTTGTTCAAATCATCAGAAAGGCCACGCTATGACGGGCCAAAGCCTTAGAAAATCTCTTAATATAATGCAGTCCAGTACAACTCCACCACCTGCTAGGACCTCAATAATACACGTATTAAAGATTTATTTATTTTTATTCTTTCTGACAGTTTCAAGAACAGATGGAAAAAGTGCAGCTTCTTCAAAGAAAAAAATTAATCTTCCAAGATAACTGAGGAAGCAGGTTGGGAGAGGAGTAACTCTGATAAAGGCCGGAACCACTGCTCCCTTCTTGCCAAACTTGTAGGATAAAAGCAATTCTTGAAGGTCAATTCTATCATGTGCTTGATAACAAGACTGAGATTCTATAGCCACATGGTATTTGGTCATCAACTGAAGTACTGACTCAATCCCTTCGCACCAAACCACAAATATCAATCTAAGGTGATCCTATAGGAAAAGTCAGTGGGTCATCATAAAAGTTGATGGGCTTAATCATGTGAGGACTATGATACATCTGTATAAAATCTGATTGTAATCCAGTGATGAAAGATGTGAACCTGAGCAAAACTGAATTTAATTGTGATGTAATTAACCAGATGTTAGAAAACATCAGGTTAGTTTGGTTCACTAAACTAAACTAACCAGATGCTTTAAACCACACAGATTTGTTGAGTATTCCTTCCAGCTAATGTTCTCAATCTCTTCCTCATTTCGTTGTTACCTTGGTGGTGCTGGGCCCGCCTGTGCTAACGTAACCAGCCCCAAACATCTTCTCGTAACGCAGAATACCACGGCTGGTGTACTGCTGGTTGTCCAGGAACTGCTGAAAGGTGCTGAATCCGTTCTGGATGTCCGAGGAGCGGGGAACTTTCTCCAGAAGCCAGCAGATTTGATTTGGATTGTTTTTCATCTGGAATAGGAGAGTGATGATGGGGACACAATGGTGGGGACAAACAAGAGAGAGTTTGGCATAGATCGGGGATTGAAATTGCTGAAGATGCCACATTTGACATCAAATGCATCAAACATTTGATGACTTTACCTCGACATAGGTCTTAACCTTCCTTTTCAACACGATGTCATAACCAAACTTTTGGTCGCCCTCAGGCTCGTCGTGTTGTAGTGATGATACCACGTGGCTGTATTGTGCCTCAGTGCGGTAGCATGTGGGGTTGAAGTCCATCTTGCTGTCACCTTAACAGAGAGTTACAATTTAAAATGACTCTTTCTACTGAGAACACTGGTTTCTGTTGCTGAGCATTTAAAATCGACTGAGAAAGACTTTCATGAAATTATATTACATATGTTCTACAGAAGCTGAATCTGGACTGCAAGTCACTTATCACGGTTCCTTTGCAATGTCTAATTTATCATAAATATTTAAATACTGAATATAATGAACAAGAGGTGGTTTTTCTACCTGACCGGTAGTTGCAGGACTCTCTAAAGAAAAAAAAGCCACCAGGCCGCAGCCAACCAAGAGTCTTCTGTATAAAAGATTTGAGCTCCTCATCACTCAGGTACATCAGCAGCCAGTTGGAGAAGATGAAGTCAATACTGAGGAGGAATTTATATATTAAATATGAAATATGGTTTTTAGTTCATTTCAGTATATTATCTTATTTTAATTTTTCTAAATAAAGTGTATAATGTGATAAAATATAACACATACCTGTTCTGGGGGACATCCAGCTTTGTGACATCAGCCTGGATGAAAGTAGCATTGCTATGGTGACCATTGTCCTGTCTGTTTCTCTCCACAAAGCTTTCCATGAAGTCCACAGCTGTCACATGGGCAGCCTTGGTCAGCAGGTGTTTGGTGAAACGACTATAGAAAGACATGTCAGTATCACATCTATGTAGCAATGTTCATAAAGTGTATTTTTGTCTCTAGTCAAACAACTTAAGTTTTAACTGGAGGCAGAATGAAATTTAAAGCTTTTTAATTGTCCCTGCAACACATTATAAACATTATTTGGTCCCTTGAATTTCTCAGTGGAATGTGTAAGAACTATGTGTTGACAGTCAGAGCTGGACAGAGAAATTAAGCCAATTTTGTAAAATTTCCCAAAAGGTGTGGTGATGAGTTTTGACCTTGATCACTCACGTCCTCTACTTCAAACAGAGTATCTCAGCTATAGGCTCACCCAATGCCAGCCCCCAGCTCCAGGACTCTGTATCCAGCCAGAGGAGGCAGCATGCTGAGGATCTCAGGCAGCTCCTGCTGAGTCAGCTCCCTGGCACGAGAGTCCAGCATCATCTCCTCCACTGTGGCAGCTTTGGAGTGCTCCTTCCAAAACTCTGTCATGTTGTTACGAACTATGGAGCATTAAGATGAAGTTAGAAAAACTTTCCTACTGTAGTGACTGTAGTGAAACAATACTAAAGACATTAAATAACTAAACACAAACAAATAGTTATGAACAGTGAACTAATACTGCTGAAGCTCAAATGTTCAGCTCTAAAATCAATGAAATTTAAAATGAAGGTCTCTGCACCACTGTAGACTCATGCATACAGTTAGTGATCAAATTATTGACAATTGTACCTTAAATGTAACGATGCAATTGGAGATTTAGTAGTTTTTCTGCCCATATTTCCACTGGAATATGTGGCAAAGTTCAAGGAACCTGTCTGTGAATCATCTATCAAGTGAGTATCTGTCAGTTCAGAAAACAAAAACTAGTGTTCATCACATTCATGTCAGTTATATTTGACATGAAATGTGCAGCCAAACAATAAATCGTCAACTCTTATTACTTTCATTCAACTTAAAAGGGATGTTGCACAGTGGTGTATGTAACACATCAGTTTTGAGGTCAGTTTGTTCAAACACAAAAACCCCACACGTAATATGTCACACAGGTTAACTAATAGGTGGTACTTTCATGGCTTCTGTGCTGTGCTGTGCAAAAAGCAAATAAGCCCTTGATCTGAGAATATTATGCAACAGGCAGCAAGATATGATGCAATGATGTACTAGTGGTTTACAAAGGTCTTCTGTGGCTTTAAAGCCACCAGATGTCTAAATATAAAGATGAAAACAGATACGGTAAATGTATTCAGTCTCCAGTTAGAATTAAAGCACCAAATGCACATGGAGCTTAGGACAGGGTCAGTCAGATCACTGACACATTCTGGCACAGTGCACCTAGTGGGATTACTTCCACCAGACTAATAAACAATTAGCATAAAAAACACATTAAGAAAGTCACATAATTAAATTCTCACCAGTTAAAGAATCAGTTTCTAATTTGCTCATACCTTTTTCCATGTTAGTCCCGAACCTCGTGGTATCCTAAAATTAATCTACAATGCCCATTCAGCCTGACAGTTAAATTAGTAGGTTACTGTAACAGTGCAGGTTAAACCTCGTGTGTGTGCTCTTTAAATAACCTGATGGCCGTGGCGCGTAGAGGAGGTGGTCGACAGGTAGGAAACTAGCCATTAGGATGCGCCCAATGTGAGGGCATGGGAGGGGGTGGGAGTGCACATGAATAATCATACGAGGACAAGGGTCTGCAGACTGTCAGAGCAGCGTTTATGAAGGGGGATTCCCCTGATTGTGTGCACGCATAATAGAGTTACGTATTAGACTATTAAAGACCTTGACCGACAGCCACAGATGACTCAATGTGTCAGTAAAGTACGTATTTTTGCTCTATGGCTGGTTTGGCTCGAACTGTGACGCGCTGTGTTTCACACTCGATCCCCTCACCGGCTCCCGGCTCATCTCAGTTTGTGCTGACACGCTGGAAATGTCCCGTGGCATGTGGATTGCGCAATATTGCCTCATGGTGCAGCTGAAAACCACCGTTAAGGTGGAGAGCAATGATTGTCTCCTGCCCCAAACAGTGGATGTAAAACTGTATAACTCGTCGCGATATTGACATTTTTATTAGACCTATAATCACAGTTAAGATAAAGATGAAACTATTATACATAATGCATGATGATTCTAAACGACTTCTTATTTACAAATGCAAGAAATGTATCCTGTTCATGAACCAATTCTTGTTTTTGGCCACAATTAAATTACTGATAGAGGCTACAGGTGCATTTTGTACACACTGGTTATCTAAAAGTAACCAAGCATGAGTGTTGCAATAAATAAAGTGGTTCTAAAATATGGGTAATGTTGTTTGTTTTCCACTAAAGTACAGAAGAGCCCCATGAAAACCTTTAGACATGTTGAGTCTGCACGTTAATCTCCAAAAATATAAGTAGATGTTATTCCTCAGTCACATAAGAAGAAAAACACAGCCAGACAAACTGTGTACTGTTTCAATCCAATTCAAGTTCAATATTTGGAGGAAAATCTATTTAACTTATGAGCCACAGCGAGCTGAAAAAAAAAAAAGAATTCTCTCTCTACTTCTTTATTAGAAGTGGATGCTCTTTAGGTCCCAGGTTGCAGGGTCACACAGAGCCTGACACCTGAGATTTCTGCATTCAGCACAGTGTTGTATGGTAAAGAAAGAGATGGTGTGTGGGGGTGAGCTGTTCAACCTTTCACCCATGTAGGATGAGACTCATGTCTGTTTTGCTGCCTGGACGTTATGGGTTTCACATGTATTGAAAGAGGTGAATCATTGTCTTCTGTGACAACACTTGACTTTCTGCTTCCTTTCTCTCAGGATGTTTGTTATGGGTAGTGGGAATGTTGAAGACTTCTGTATAATCTGAAGTGAGTGATGTGAGTGACTGGGTTTATTATACCTGCATACTAGTTCTCACTAGTTCTCTGCATAGTGTGTATGTGGTGTCATTGGCTAAAAACTTTTAAAATTTGTAGTGTAAATCCACTTCTTGCCGCCTTGTTAGGTTTGTTTTGTCAGTGAGTTTCAGTGTCAGTTTTTATCCTCACTACAGGCCTCTCGTTTGAACCAGTTAAACTGTCCATAACTGTGAACTTTGATTTGTCATTGTTGTAATTCTGCCAAGTTGTTTTTTTTTGGGGACACAGAGAAATGGGTCAAACAACTGTACCATCACTGCGTGAAAAGGGAGGGATTGCCTCACTTCTAAGCAAACATTGATATGACATATGATGCAAGAAGATATGTAATTTTTCTGTGCTGCTGCAGACCATATGACCTAAACTACAGGTGTAAAATTACCTATTATACTTTGTAGTTTACACTGTGAGATTGTTGCACAAGGCATAAGAATATGCACACACTTGTGCAGTACATACAGTTCTGCTAGCAGTAAGCTATTCCACTGATCGGCATTTGATGGCAGCAATGTGCTAAGTAATGCAGCAAAATGCCAACAAAGGTACAGTATATGATAATTCCCCCACTGGAATTCACTTATCTAAATAGTCCACTACAGGAGCTGTTAATCTGTGAGTCATCTTGTGCGTAAGTGCGAATGTGTGTTTCTGTGCTGTGTTCGTGTTTGTGACTTTTTGCACACTTCCAACGTAACCACAGCCAAAGTTCAATGCAGCTGGAGGAGTTCATCAAATAGCAGGGCTTGGCTGAAACTTTTAGGTACAGATAGTGATTAGAAAGCCCATAGGCATATGTAATCAACATCAATTAAAAGTACATGAACATCAGTACAGATAAAGGAAAAACATATTGATCAAAGTCAAGTGTCATATCCAAGTCATGGATGTAGAACTTGTAGAAACTGAACTGGTGACTGATTTTTGCACATGTGTAGTGACTGTACCTACACTTAAATCAATGTAATATGTGATCATGTTAACTTCAGCTGGTCTCTATAATGGTGATGTGTATTTATCCTTATTGTCGGTGTGAATGTCTTTCTGATGAAAGAAAGGAGTGAATCAGTCCAGTATTGACATGTGTAATTTAGCAATTAAGAAATAAATACAAGAAGAATGAACTAAATAGGTATAGTGCTTTAAGACTTAGATATAAGTGTTGACTCAGGAAACCGTAGAACAAAATTACCACAAGGTTCTGAAGCTTTTAAGCAACCATGGACATGGGCGTAATGCTTAAAAAAATGGAAATTAATACATCTACAGTTCTATGACAAATAAGCAAACTGCAAGGAAGATGCATTTGAAATCTTAAAATCAGTAAACAAACTGACTTTGTACCATATTTGACAGTTTATTATGAATTTAAAGATTAGATAAATCTTGTGCTTACCCATTAGTGAATTAGTAAATTGCAACAATCTGTAAATATCTGGAATAACTGCAGAGATCTGAATTATTTACTGTATAGTATTGTTCAGTCTCTGGTAAACTACATCAAATGGCAACATGTTTTAAATATTGTACGTTGTCCTTTACAAATACATACGTATAATATATATATTTGTTAAATGTGAAAAGATTATGAACGACTATTAACTTAATCTTAATTGGGCAGGTTTGGCATGTTCTGAAAGTGAAAATGACATTTCAGTGCCAACTTTTTTGCAATCATATTTTCACAGTTGTGTGTGTTCTTGGTGTGTGTAGCTGTCCTGGGGCCAGCATACAAACTTCCAGGACACCCTGGCCTCAAACTGGATGTTAAAAAAACTTATGAAAGCGAGTTGCTTTAAAAAGAGGACTTTGATCAAAGTAATATTAACTCTGAAACTAAAGTTAAATTCTCTTCAGTAAAAACAGAAAAATGTGCAAACAATAACATGTATTATTAACATGTATTTATTTTGTATGTATTTTGACAAAGCTGATATTTTTAGAAGTATTCCTTTAAGGTGACAGTAACAATGAACAAAGAATGGTTGTCTTTTATCCACTAGATGTCAGTAAATATCCACAAAAAAAAAAAATCTACACTGATTAAAGTACAGCAGATATGAAAAGTCCACATGCTGTGAACTTTTGCAGCAAAGTAAATGAGTGAAAGAAGGAGCAATATCAGACACAACTATTATGTTTATTGATAGTTTGCTTTTAGAATATACTGCAGAACTGATAGATGAAGCAACAAAGCAGGACAGTCATTAAGTCATAACTTTTAACATAGCAGAAAATTATATACATATA
>JAUBNQ010000002.1:13263557-13277384 GCA_032353495.1 Ctenopoma kingsleyae | reverse complement strand
AAATAACATATTGATCACCTTAGGGAAATTGTTGTTGAACAGCTTCCAGACAGCATGTCAGCGCTACTACGGCGTTTCGGGACTGGGAAATTGAATCTCTCACCTTGGGTTCATTTACTCTACCCACTGCTGCTATGGCCTTCTTACTCTGCTACTATGAGCCTCTGCATTTACATATATATACACACACACACACACATATATATATATATATTCTGTGTCAACTGTAAATGCAGTTAACTCACTGAACCTTGCAAACAAAAGCATTTCTTAATAAACTGGCAGAAATGATGAAACAGGCTGCAAAACAGCCAGCATCTTAATGATAATAATGTCATATATGGAATAAAAAAAATAAAAAAAAATTCAAGCTTATTTGCCTAAAATTTTAAATGAGGCATGAAGGATTAGGTTTAAGACGACTTTCATCTGGAGCACTGCATGTGTTCAGGCTTTACATTTCTGAAGAGAGGTGTAATGATAACAATAGTCCACTGTGATCACCACCTATAAATATTCATGAGGCCTTTCATGTGAAGACTTTTTGTTTTGTGTGTTGCTTATGCAAAATGAACAACTTCCCCTGGGACAGAAGTGCATATTTGTTCATTGTATAAATTGGTTCTTCTAACTGAACTAGACAGGGGGAATCTTTTACTGCTTAAGTGCTACTGCTACTGTTATACATTAGGCGTAGAAAAAAGAAAACTGGGTTTGTGTCAAATTAATATGGGAAATAAACAAAGACATATAGTATTAGATGTGCAAGGCCCAAGGGAGAAAATAAAGTAATTGCACTTCACTTGAACTTGAGTGCAGGTGAGTCATCACTGGAAGGAAAAGAAAACATCTTTGCACATGAAAGATTCATGGGAAATCTCACAAACCACATCAAAGTTCTTCCAGGTTTCTTTATTCACATGAGAGAAAGTGGAAAGTTAGAGTGAAACATTAGTGGAAATAGTGATCATGTTGTATGTAAAATGTATTTATTTACTGATTTTACTACAAGACTGCATTTCTGAGTAAAGGAAAACCACAGAGGCATCACTGCACTTAAAAATAACATTTTATTCCATGTATGTGCTCTGCTCTGTCCACCTTTCTGTCCATTTATTCTCACTGCTTCTTATATGAATTGCACTCAAGCCCAAGTTCAATGTGGTATTGATTGATCTCTGTGTGAATCACTCTGTGTCATTCTTTAAACCCCTGTTTCTGACCTGTCAAGGACAAATGGACTGACAAAGAAGTTGCCAATATCCTCTTATGCATCTGAGAGAATGCTCTGCAAAGCAGCGGATCATGTCTGGCCATACGGTTCACTTAAACATATTGTCCAAGTTATTTAAAAGGAAAAATTAAAGAACAAAGTTTTATTTTTAAACTCACTGGTATTTTCTCTAGATCATGGAGATCATGTTTTTTTTAATGAGCAAAAGGAAACAGCAGACAGAATATGACAAAGACTCCTGGCTCAGGGCAAATATGAGTGCATTTTTGTCATTGGACTATATTTTGAACCATGTGTTTGTCCATCTTAGGACAAACAGGTTTCCACATTAGATCTGCTGCTGTTGGCCAGATGGACTACAGCTAGAGTGATAATCACAAGTAGTACATTCACAGCCAATATGTGGAAGAAGTTTGTCTCCTTTCAAAGTACTTTTACAAAGCAGAGACTTAATGCAAAGTCTTAACTGTGACAAGATTTTCAGATACGCTTTTGTTCTCCACTACAACTCAGCAAAAAAGCCCTGTCTGAGTAAAGACAAAGAGTGAATTTTACACCAAAAAGACTATAACATTGGAACATTCCCGTTTAATTAGCTGTCTCAGACTGCTAAAGCCGTGTATTAGCTTCAGCTGAACTTCAAAATGCACTTTTGCACAGAACAAAGAATGAAGATTTTGTCCTCATGTCTCTGACATTGGAGTTGTGCAAGGAAAGGATTAGTTCAACACTAGAATGGACAATCACTAAGTCTTTCAATCTACATAGTGCTGTTGCCATGTGAAATATGACTGTGATGAGGGCACCTGAGCGGTTTCATCAGACTGAGATGTGTGGAAGGAATTGCAGTGACTGAAGTGTGTATTTCCCAGCTGAATAAACTGGCAGGACTCTGTAACATCCCTCAGGAGGCCGGCAAGCTTTGCGAGCATGAGTTGATGCATGGAATAAATCTACCTGTTGTGGTAAATCCTCACCTGACTAATCCTTCACTGAGGGACTTAAACCACTGACAGCGTGAGGCTATGACTGGAACATTGTTGGGGAACGTAATGAGGAACAGTGGAGGGGAACAGTGAGTAGGGGTAATAGGTATTCGTCTCTCTACAGCAATCGTCAAGGTCTCTTTGAAAAGAAGGTCGCCACAAAATTCTCTTTGGTGAGCATGAGAATATTAAAGTGGTAACCTGTAAATTTTAAATAAACGTAAAAACTGCATGAGGCACAGCACTACTGCAAGACTCATGAACTACACGTCTTACTGAGGGAGCTCTGTTTAAACAACTACTCATACAGCATGTCAATGATAATTGAGAACCTATTCATTTGTTGTTTTGTGAAATTACAGATCCACAATGTATACATTTCAGAAGCAAGCTTTATTTCCAGATTTACCATCTTGTTTACTCATTGGATCATCTCACAAATGCATTATGAAAAATGTACAATTATGAGGTACGGTATGTATTCTTGAGTATTTCAGTTTTGTGCAGCTATATAAAAAAAATACATTTCAAATGTTAGTTGTTGTTATGATCCACAGTATTTTCAATCCAGAACTTGTACTGCTAATAAATCATTTTTCTAAAAATACACAGATTCTTTAACGTAACCATTTATGCGCTCTATCCACCAGTGTTTTACACCATGTAGACCTACACACTGCAGTACAGTAGGTGGCAGTATCTTCCTTGTTATTGTCACTTAATAGATTTTGTACAGGTGAGTTATCATCATTTCTGTGAGGGCCAGTATGAGGTCTAAATTCACATTAAAGGTGCACGTTGAATACTTTTGATGAGAAAACTGTCTCTCATGGTGTCACTGCTCTGACTCAGCTCACGTAAGCCCTAATAATCCAGTCAGTCTGAACACTAATTACAGGCCTGACCTATTGTGTGAAAGCCTCATTTTAATCATTATAATCAAATACAAAAAGAACCATTTGTTAAAATAAGCTTATAAGAGTTCACCCTGACAGTTCTTTGCTTTCTTTCTTTTCTTTCTTCTTCTATTTAGTAGATGGGAACAGAACATAATACTTTTGTACTAAAGTGCCTGAAGGCAGCATGTGTCTGCTGGAACAATAATGAGCGAATTAGAAACAGGAAAAGAGTTTGTGATATTTAAGCATGTCAAGACAAATTTAGACCACCAGTCCACATAATGTCCAACACCTCCTCAATGGGCCCTTTGAAGGCTGAATGTACCACTTTGTCAGTGCTCTGCAGTTTATATTCTTTAACAGGGAATGATGTTTAGGATGAAGTCAAAGCTTTAGGGAGAAAAAGTCTCCAGAGAAAACAAGGATGACCTTTGCTTGCTGGCTTTCAATAGAACAAATGAGACTGAACACAGCAGGATAACAGTGTGGGCACAGGCTACACTCTGACAAACCAGAGTCTGTCTATTTTCTCAGACTTTTATCACCATCCTGCCAATATTACCTAAAATCTTTAACGCTGTCCAGTCTGTTGTTGTCCTGGAAGCTTAACTCAAACATGCATTTACATTGCACCGCATCATAAACGTCAACTCCATCCACATATGCTCAAACACGAAAATTCTGGATTGATAATAATCTGTTTGGGAAATGTCTGTTGCAGGCCAGGGCCACCAGGGCAAAAGTAATTACACAATCTGTTTAGGTGTCATCAGCACATAATTTCTGTGGTCGCTCAAACATGAAGGGGACCTTGAGGTGCTTATTTGTGTGTTGCCGTGTGTGTGTTTCTCATCAGCCTGGTGAGCTGCTGTCAAGGTGTGGAAATGAAATAAGTAATAAGAGGCACTTTTCTAAGTGTTATCGATTTCAGATGCCCTTGCAAACAATCAGAGTCAACAACAACAAACTTTATGGGAGAAAATTATGATGGAGAGGATGAGAATTTACTAGGTCTACATATGGAAAAGGGATCAGTAAAGACCTTTGCAGAAGTATGGAGACTACTGAAATATTTATATCACTACTACTACAGTCTTGTTGCTTTTCCAATTGGTCCAGCCCCAAAGTGCTGTAACTAGTGCCTGTGAAATGACTCACATTTCAAGTCTACATATACAGATCTGTTTTAATGTAGACAACAATAAATATATGACTACTGTCTATATATATATACACTATATATGATTACTGTCTAACCAGTCTAACTTAACAATATAAAAGGACTACATGAACTTTAGTACAACCAAACACAACCTTAAAAGGTTGTAGTACTCAAAAATGTTACAATGATAATTTGTAAAATTATTATCATTAAATTACAATCTGTAAAATTTTCTCTTAAATCTTTTATGATTTATTAAACTGCTATTACACTATCACATTTTCTCCATTTGGGTTATTAATTACATTATGATAATATATAGCTATTGAAAAACTTTTGTCCCAGTGAATTGTAGCTGCTGGATACTCGCTCAGCGGTGTTGACTTCAATGTCCTCAGTGATCCAGAACTTTACAAATATCACAAACAGTAAATAGTGGAATAAATATGAAATGCTCTCTCTCTCTTTCGCTCCCTGGCACACACAGGAGCACAGTTTCATACTGCTGTCATTGTACTGGAAACAGGCAGCAGTGTGTAAGGTATTTGTATGGCTGTAATACATAAAGGGATCAGTAGACCAAAACTGAATTTGAGACAGAGATCCTGCTTAATCTCAGCACAGTAACCGGGATAACAGAAACCATAAACATGTTGGTATTACAAACTGACTATAAAGACTGTTTCCTTGCCACTGAAGTGCAGCATCTCATTAATTTTGTGGGAGCTTTGGCTCAAACTGAATTTACATGCATCCTATTATTAAAACAGGGAATATCCAGTTCTGCTGCAACAAAAGAGCTGATGAGTTAATCAAATTGCTCCAATACAAACTAGTAAAGGAAAGTGATGTTGTTTTAGCCAACATATTGGTTTAGCTGTTCTGAACTTGGTGATATTTTTACGTAATCCTTTTTATTATTTATTTTAGATGAAAAATCTAAGCCAAGTTGTGGAGGTCTGACATTTAAAAACTGATGCAGAGTTCTAGGGGCTTGTAAATCAGCTTCCTCTCCTGCTTCTCCTCTCTTAACAGCATGAGGCAAAACCTTTCCTCAACCTTAAACCGACACCTGCAGTCTCAGCCTCGGGATAATGGTGGAGTGAATGAGACTGAAGTGGCATAAAGGTGCAGCTCTGAGCTTGTATGACAGCATAAATCAGCAAACCCCAAGTGATTATTTTTATTTCTCCATCAGCACAGGGATCAGTACCCTTGAGGTGGTTTCCTTCCCGCCACTCCTCCATCTCCGGTATCCCTAACTTCCAGGATCCTTCTATCCCTGACAGTTCAAGCATCTAATCCCATCAAAGGCCCCCAAGGTTGGTGGAGATTACTTATTTCAGTAAATAAGAAAAAGGCTGTATGAGAGACTGTGAGACTGTGACAGAGTGTGACTGTGAGCGCAGTCACACACTACAGCCAGACATACAGCAACAACAGCTGATAAGTGACTAAAAGAGACAAAATCATGTCAAAACAAATCACGGAAAAAACCCCTACTAGGATCAAAGTCCTGTTGGCACTAAGGTCAGTAAGTAGAGTGAAGCAGGATTACAGCTGTAATGTAAGTGCAAGATCAGTTGCACAGTGATGTCTGTGTGCAAACAGTGAGTGAGCATGTGGGTATCCATATTTGTGTCCATGTGGGTTTGTGGATCTGTGTGTGGCAGGTTCATCTTTCCTAAAGAATATACACTATACTCTTGGTGTATTTAGGTGGTGGATACACATCCTAGAAACTACAAAGCCTTTCCAGGGTGATTCACTAAGCCGAATGAGATTGGATAAAGAGATAAACAATATGTTTGTTTACTCTGACAGGGATGTTCCCATTGGCCCTAGGTAGCATCTCACCAGTAAACAGGATGGAAAGAAAGGCATCTGTGGTTTGTGTAGAGGTTGTTTCCTTTGTTGCTGCTGCTCAGGTGATAAACTTACTCACTGGTTCTTATGTCTGTTCTAAAGTCTAACTTCAGGCACATAAGAGCTCAGTGCACAGCGTAGCAACATTGCTGCGAGGTCTGTCTGAGTCGCTTTGGTCTCTGTTAACTTTAATTGGACATAAAAAGCTGCAACTTATTGTCGCTTCACCACAAACATCACACGAGATAGCATCTGAAGTCTTTGATGACAAAGCTATTTTCTCAGTAACAAAAACATTTTAAACCTTATCTTCTGTACATGCCAGTGACCGTGTTAAAGGGTTGGATATATCATGCTTTTTCATGTTTTAGCTGTACCTTTTCCATTGAAATGATGGGCATCTATGTTAAATAAGGCTGGAGTTCTAAAATGTGAGATGAACATTTCATGCCCTAAAGCCCTAAATACATATCAACAACAGACATTTGTGAGGTGATACTTACTGTTATTTAGTGCATTGCTTAACTATTAGTTAATAATTACATTACTACATTAAGTAAGGCTAATAAGGGTTGTTATAAACATCTGGCCTACTTTTGTGTTACCTTGCAAAACATTTGCATTCCCTCTGATCCATGAAGATTAGCATTGTAGCTAGATGGATACAGTTATTTAATGGAGTCTATAACTTACACTGCTGAGGCTGATTGAGATAAACTAGGATTATGACTGGTATGATGCTGTTGATTGTGACTGTAGTCGTGGTTGTGCTTTAGTTGTTATGATTGTACGCACAGACTGTATGAATCACTCAGTTGAGCTAGTCAGCATGGCAGAGCATCTGCAGCTACAGTGAATGTAAACTGTTGGAGCTCTGCCTTTAGAAAGGAATGATTAGCAATAAATGCATCAGGATCTCTGTGTTCATCCACGGTTATAGGTGTATCTGCAGTGGCAGTGTATTAACTTAAATGATTAAGACTGTAACCATGATAGCAAAGATCCTATATAATATCTAATATTAACAAAATACTTATTTTGGCATAAACCATGGTCTTTTTTACAAGTCCAGCCCTGCTCCTCGACTTAACCAAACTGTGAAAGTTCCATAATCGTGACTGGGTTTTTAGGATTGTTTCCATGATGATGAGGTTCAGTACTCTATCATTATGGTGCTATTTCAACAGATACCTGCTGCCACAGAGGAGCTATTTGAACAGATGGTCATTCAGGAGGACCACACTTGCTGGAGGAGGAGATGGGAGTTTTTTTCTTGACAAGATGAATGTTCAAATTTAGCCAGAATACAGTGTAGCTTTCCATCTCTTCTGTCTATTGCATTTTGAATGTCTGCATGCAGACTTTAGCAGAAGGAAGGAAGAGGAGAAAAATGTGTTGCTGCATTCTTCTTACACGAACTTACAGAGTACTGTATAATGAGGCATTTTCCTCAGACTAATATACAGACTCATGTGGCCACATGACTATGTGATTACACAAAATAACACCATTAAACAAATCTGACCTCTATTAGTATGGCCCTCGAAGTCTGTCAAAAATGACCTCACCCCGAGCTATTTTCTCTGCAGTGCTATCAGCACATGTTACCCTCATGAATGTAATAATAGAGCTAATGGTTCTCAACTGGTCAGCAATTACATTGCATTAATGTGAATGAATGTGTGCAAACATGTATACCAACATTTTGGTTATTTTTAGTGACACTGCTGTTAACTAACTGAAAAGTCAGCAGTAGATATTACTGGTCTTGTCTGCTTTCATGTACGCGTGATCTTCATATATCTCTGCATGAAATTTGTGTCCTTTGGGACTGACCTGACCTCTCTCTTGAAATATCCTTTGCATCCTTTGGAAATTGACTGATGCATATGTCATCCAAGCTCCTTGGGAGTTATGTCTCAGTCACCTCTGTGGAAACTGTATTTTTCATTATGCATACAGGTGCTGAAGGCTATTTTAACAAGGAAATGGCATCTGCATTATATTACTGTTACTTATACTTATAGAATGCATATGGTACAGAAAATTGTTGTCATGTGCCATTCTAGAGTAAAGGGGACTGAAATGTAGTTGTTTAGACTCATGTTTAGTTACCTTGCAGAGGGATAAAAAGTCTCACCCAGTAATACACCCAGGTCACACATACAGCAAGTAGAAAATTTCTTCAGTCTTATAATTATTTCCTTTTAAATACTTTTGGTAGTTGGTAACTACTATGGATCAAGGACAATAAACCACATGTGTTGTTGTTTATAGGTATAATGATGATGATATTATTTATGAACCCTTGGTTTTCTGGTTTAAACCTTTCCCACTTCCTCCATATATAGACACCTACATTTATAGTATCTTCATCATTTTGGAAAAAAAAAACTACTCTTCTGTTGTCTGAAGTTGGTTTAACAGATTTTTCCTGAATTAGAATTTTGACTATCAATGAAGCAGTGCTCTGAGGTGTCTTGTTTTCTTCATATAGAGAAAGAAAGAAAGTCTGTGTCTGTACTGAGTGACAGCTTTCTAGTTTCTAGCTCAGTTTGTGTCCCATTTTTTAAAATAATTGCACCTGTTCTGATTCACTCTCTGAATCACTACATGCAGTCTTTTATACAGTCAAGTTCTTTGATATTCGACATATAGAGTCACTCTGAAGATTAGACTCTGAAAATACCATTCAAAGATCAGTGGTTGGACTAAAGAAAGCTACATTGGCCTTAACTGTCACTTAGTAAAATGTAGCAGCACACAGCATCCTCTTACTTTTGTTCAGTTTCTGCTGAGCCACTTCTCCCACCAGGCGTCAATTTATACACATTATTTAGCAGACCTAGGCAATATATGCCACCTTTCCCTTCACAGACAACATGTAGAGGCCAAATCTAATACTGTGCATATAATTTTTCCAGACCATGAGCAATGTTAGATACATGACACACTACCTCATATGGCGACATTTTAATGTTGGCTGTGGTGAAATGTCAGCTTACTGATTAAAGAGAACACCAGATTTACAACTGGTTCAAAGCCAACTGAACCACATGGGACCTGCTGACCTTTTATCCACATGTAGTGTCCATTACACTGTGATATTATATCATCATAGTGGTTCTTTGAGTGGTGCTCAAAAGGTAACAGAGGCTGTGCACAGGCTACTGCACTGCAGAGAAATCTTTACCCAGTTCTGTTTAAATGTAGAGTCATAAATGCTGCAGGCAGGAAAAAGTCTTTAAGACCATGTTCATCATGATCCTGTTTTAATGAAGGCATCTTCAAATGAAGAACAATGGTCTCATTAGTCCATTCATGTGACAATACATATGATGCGTTAACACATATCGAGCAACATATGTGTACAGTAATTTAGATTTAGTTTTTAGCCAGGCAAATTTTCATTATTCATAATCATTCACTTTTAGCTTTGGTTGGTCTCCACTAACATGCTTAACTGCTAAATGCTCCACTACTTTTTACCAGCTAGTCACTGACTTCATTTGTCTGCCATTAGGTCTTAAGCAGGTAGGCAACCATCAGTTAATCAGACGTGTGTATGTCACGTATATAGGTTATAAGAATTAATCAGTTGGAGGCAATATCAAACCTTTCAAAAGCAAATGATGAATGATTTTATTCTGGTAGCATCACTGTATGCCAGTCCCCAGTGTTTTATTATCCCTCTCTCACAGCACATCCCTATTAGTGAACATCTCCAACCCAGACAAGGCAGAGACATGGGTCAAGGACAATTATTTATATCATGAACTCTATGCAATTAAGTCAACATGTCAACCTGAAACCGACAGCAGCTAATAGGCTTCTGTCAGCATGAAAGATGGCTTGATAAATATCAAAGGCGAGGACAGACAAGAGAGAAGACAGCTTGATATTAATGATAATAGAGAAGATAATTTAGATGGTGATGGCTGTTTTGGTGCATGGATCAGATATGCATGGATCAAAGAGGCAATATGGTTCACTTAGCAAAATTATCAAACTGTGTTTATTTTTGATTATGATCTCTCCCCAGAGAAGGAGTATGTTGACAATTGATGATAATCAATCGTAGTGCAACCACCTATGCTGTGTTTATGAGTTCACGGACCTTATAGTACATGTGCCTGGTTCTGCTGGAGGTTTCTTCCATTAAAGGGAGTTTTTCCTCTCCACTGTCGCCTAGTGCTTGCTAAAGTGGGACTGCTGGGTTTTCTGCATTATTCTGTATATACTTATATTCTGTGAGGTCTTAAACCTTACAATGTAAAGTGCATTGAGATAACGTTTGTTGTGATTTGGCGCTATATAAATAAAACTCAATTGAATTGAATTGAATGTAGCCTAAAGTTATACAAAAAAGCAGATTTCTCTAAATATCTAACATCAGTCCACATTTATTCTCTGTAGTACCTCAGCTGGAATTTATTCCGCAGAAGTAGATTGTTCACAAATGTTAAGTTCTGAAACTCTTATCTGGGTCTTTATACATTTAAACAAAGGTTATTGCAGTGATGTAGAGCAACATGAAATATGTAGAAATACTGACTTAATGTTAATGTCTGTGCCTCTATCCATCAATTTTAAAATGCACTGTAAACTTCAACTGACCAACTCCCCAAACAGAAAGTCCTGGGTGTATTTTTTTAATCCATTAAGCTGTGATAGTGGCTGTAGGGGATGATAAAAAGCTCCTCTGAGATACTCTTCCCTCTGGCTAAAACCAAAGCCTCTTCTTGATTGTTTCAGACAAATAAAAGCACTCCATCTTGAAGAGTGCTTGGTCAAAAGCAAGCTAGCACCCAGACTACAAGTATGGGTCACCAATAAGTGCTTTTACTGAACTGAGCTGCCAAAAATGATGTGGAACTGATGCTTGCATCATATTATTCTCTGCAGATATCTCATAAAAAGCAATAAATATATGAGCAATAGACAGTATACATATGTCGAAGATCAGTGTTTTCAGAGAAAAACACAGCAGATAAAGTGATAAAAGAAGAAATAAAAAGACAAGTGCATAGAGTACATACGTTCAAAAACAGTGTTTGCTTAGTTCAAACTTTTTATTCTCAATCACATATTGCAAATGTATTATTAGAATTTTTATTATTGTTAAAGAATAACTCCTTGAGTACAGGCCATTTTAAACAAGAGTAAGCATCTCTTTTAAACAGCGACCACTGATTTTTTTCCAGTGTCACCAGTATTTTGGCAGCTACTTAAGCTAACATTGACTCCATGGGCTGGTTTTTAGCAAACACAATCACAAATCACAGTGTCTAGTGTTGCTGGAGTGTACAATTCTCCAAATTCCAATTAGCTGCTAATGTTATGATAGCATGGATGGTGATGAATGGAGTTTTTGTTATAGTGTGTAACCCCACAAGCTAAAGTTAGATAAAGATATACTAACCCTGTGCATTAGAGTAATACTCAGTTATGATGACTAACTCAGTCTTGAACGTTTGTTAGCTTTAATCTGTAATGCTAGTGATTTGATAAATGCATATGTAATTATCTTAAAGCACATAAAACACCGTTTAATACATTTGTTACACTTTCTCTCTTGTGTTTTTGGTTTTGGAAATACAAATAAATTGTAGCCTACCACCCTCCAAACTATGAAGCGATAACTGCTGTTCAGGGGAGGTGGTCTGTGTGGAGATTTTCAGTCTCATTCTAAGCTAATGGTCAAGAGGAGAGAGAATGAACCACACCCTCAGCAATATTGCTGGGCTGTAAAAAAAGATGGTGTAGCTGTTAAATCACTTTACTACAATGTAGTAATGAACCAATGATGAACACTAGCCCAAAAATATTTTGCCCATATTGAATCATTGGAAAAGAAGTGCCAATAAAAGCAGCGGATACATTTTTTGTGTGGTAGAAACTCTGTAAAAAGAGTCTTGTTATTACAAGAATTTTATCCATTTGGTCCAGTATTATTTACATTTACATTTTAAGTCTAGAACAGCACAGTTATTACACCATTGAGCAATTTGACTTGGGCACCATCTTGTAACCCACCACCAAGGTCTCTTTAATACACCCATCCTACCCAAACTGTTCCTAAGGGTTTCTCCTAAAACTGTTCATCACCATGTCAGCAATGGTAAAAATATCTCCATGGAACTAACATCCTGTCATCTCCTTAGGGAAAGATGGAAAGGTAGAGATTTCAGCTAAGATCTCTCTAAAGCACCTGGACCCATCACTCTCTTTCGGCAGTCCATCAAATGTCTACGGCTCTCTGAGATGCCACCGGGCTGGTTGATTGATTCCACCCTCAGAGATTAATCTAGATATTGACTGTGTGCCATGTGAGAGTTAGTGTGTGTCTGGGTGTTTGAGTCAGAGAGAGAGAGAGAAAGATAGAGAGAGAGAGAGACAGCGTCTGATAGAGACAGAGCCTGTGGGGTTGATGATCTACTGCCTGTTTAGATCCTCATTTCCCAGAGTTCATTGCTGTCTTCCATCAACCTGCAGGCAGGGAGCCAAGCCTTTGCTCTCTCTCCTCCACGGTGGTCTAATTCATCCTCACTTAGGAAAGGTAAATGGTGCCCTCGACTGCCTCAACAGGTCTAAAGGCAACTCATTTTTATCACTTCACTTTAATCTGTGTTTTCTGTTTTTCTTATCTTTGATTTAGTGTGTGACTTGTATGATGCTGCCCTTTTGTTTATATAATTCAAGTACTTAATGGAAAAGGAAGAAAAGGCTTCACACTGAAGAATTTCATTAAACAAAGGTTAAATAGGCAAAAGTGAAGCAGAGGGAATAAAACAACCTTATTAGAAAACACGTGCAACCACCCACATGCAAGCAGACACAAATGTACACAAAACAAACAGGCCTGAGCACACTTCCACTCCTACACACACTGTCAAACGTTCCCATCTGAAAGCAGATCAGTGTCCAATTCAGACACATTTAAATAAAATGTCTGTCTTTCTGCAGAGCAGATGGTAATAAATTAGGCTTTTCTTGGATTTCACTACACTCTGGGCAGGTAGGTGCAGCTGGAGCAGGTGTGTTAGTGAAACAGGTCCAGAGGGTTGGTGCAGATTTGCAGTTCATTATATCCAGCTGTGCATCTGTAGCTCTGACAGACCTTAACTGTAACGGCACCTTGCTGACACACACAGATGGCCATCTGGCTGGATGTAGTAAAGGGGTATTATTACAGTGAAAAGAACACATTTTAGTGATGGACAGAAAAAATGGCTTGACTCACAGCGAAGATACAATTAAGCTTAATACTGTGTAAATACAAAACAATCTCGTTTGAAGAGGGCAGCAGTCTGCACGTATTTCCTGATTCATGTACATCGTTGACGGAGCTGTCAAATTCACCTATGCCTGACAACCTCTAGCAAAAAACCATCCTGTCTTCTCAGACCTTTGTCTGCTGCTTTTGCCTTTCTGTTTGTAAGACTTTGTTGTTAGTACTATTTCCATGAATTTCTTTACTGCACGTGTCTGCTGGTGCTCAGACAGCCATGCCAAATGACCGGGTTATAATATGCAGGGCATATGATGAGGGAAATGGGAACAGGTTTGTGGCTGGGTGGGGCAGCTCTTTGGCAGGTGAGTGGGTGATCTAAGGCTAAATGACTGGAACAGGGAGGAAAGTCTGAGGATATCTGGGGAGTGGGTGGAGAGTGGCAGCAG
>JAUBNQ010000002.1:13248208-13260538 GCA_032353495.1 Ctenopoma kingsleyae | reverse complement strand
TACCTGAAGTCAGTAACTATTTTTGGCCTTTTCCATTAGCACATCTTCTAGCTTTGGGTGAGACACTGTTTGGCTGAGACACTGTTTGGCTGAAACTATCCAAGGTCATAGGTATGGTGTATGTTTGTGATTCATTATTGATCCCTGAGGGATATAATTCATCTGTCCAGCAGGGAAGCACTGTTGGGTCAGGTGCACTGTGGCCTCTGAGCTGATGTAATTTCAGTGCCTTGCTTAAGGATATTACAGGGCAGAGACACATGCTCACAAAGCCAAATACGATTATATCACCCTTCATCTATTCTCACGTTTCAAAACTTTATATGATGGTCCATTTAAACTTTCAGTGGCTTTAGTGACTGAGATGCTCCTTGTGAGACTGTGAAAACAGTTCGGCTTCACAGGAGACGAGCTGCAAAATAAGTAGGCATATTGTTCATGCTTTCAGGGTCAGTGTGTATGTATGCCATGCTCACGGGCAAAGTTGAGACCTGTGTTGTAGTAATGAGGCACTTGTGCCAGTGATGACAGATGAGGGCTAAGAGGATACAGCTCTACTAACCCCACCCTGAGCTCTGGATGACCTGCCAGTCTGACAGCTTGACACTGCCTTTAACCATTCCAAGACCCTTTTGGTAGCTTTGGGTTGCATTTTAAATTGGTGTCCAAACTACACAGCAGAGATGCACTATGCACAGTCCCACACAAGGTTTATGTGCTGTATGACATGCCCTTCAAAAGATTTATTACAAATTATACTTTCATGAACCAAGTTACAAATTTAGAGGCTTTAAAACATCAACATTTTAGGAAATAATTGTTTGCTTTCTTGCTGGGAATTCAGTAAACATGGCTGTGCATGTAAATATTCTACAGCCAGTTACATAAATTAATTTAGCTAATTAATTTATCTGTTTTCAGTCTTTGTGTTAAGCTAAGCTAACCATGTAATGGCAAATTTTTAGGTGTTAGGTGTCTCCCATTTAACTCTCAGCAAGGTAGAGAATAAGCATATTTCCCTAAATCTAGGCTTATTCCTATAATAACTGTGTCTTTTGGAGTCAGTGTGGCCCAAGTACAAGCTATTTTGAATCATGGTGTTTTGCATTGCAGGCAGTTTGACTGAAAAAAAACCAAAACATCGACTCTAATACATTTGCGATCAGACTTTTAATTGGACTTAAATTCACATAAATAACATTAGTTCATATATATTTTGTATATTATACAACTTTTATATAATATATATTTCCCCCATGATTTACATTCCTCTCTGGCTAAAATTATCTCTGTTATATCATTTTGTGCTGTTTATCAAGGTCAAAATGCCAAAAGGAGAGGAGCATGTTTCTCTTGAGTTGTAAAAAATAATTTCCCAAGTTACACAAACAGAAAAGCAAAAAGGAGATTCTATTGCATTGTCTCTAAGGTATTACACAACACTACAAGGAATGGGTAGCTATTGAAAATCATTCACTGTATATATTTAACTGTATTGACTTGTGACACAAAGAAAGAAAGAGCACTGCAAACGACCTGATATGCATGGCAATGAACATTTTGTGTTCAGTGTACTTGTCTTTTTTTTTTTTGAAAAAACACAGAATATGCTTCATGTAAGAGAAGAAACCTCATCATAAAGATAAAAGAATTATGAACCTGCAGCAAGGTCAGATAATCATGCAGTGACCCAGCCAAGCACACTTGCACAGATGAGTTGAGCTTGTCAGTCCGGATCACAAATCAACACATGGCTGTTCAGAGCATGTGACCAATATTATTTAACAAGATGGATAAATATCTGGACATCGGGTAACAATCACTAAAATCCCTGACAGAGAAAACAACCCACCTCTCAAACTGGAATGCCCACTCCATCTACCTTTGACCAGTGGATTATCTATATTGCCAGTAGCACTCATGACTGATGTATTGTGACAGTTGTTGTAAATGAACACTGCAGGTTGAAAAGTACACTCAGAGTCCACCACGTCAGATTTTCACCGTAGCTGTGAGTTTTACATCACAGGATCCTTACTTTAACTGATCAATAACTAACAAAGGTAACTAGCAAATGATTGCAATTTGTATGTGTTTGCAGGGTCAGGCAAATCATAGCCCGTCAATACAAATGTAACATGACATTTGACATTAGTGCATACTTGGTGATGTGTAAATAAAGTGGTAATGGCCACGAGGTGCTATGTTTTACGTGTCAAATCTAACAGAAAGGTAAGACATCTTCAACACAACCTGGAGTGTCACTTTATCATAATGTCTTCCTACTTTTCCTGCTGCACCACCTCTTAAATCATCATCAACTTTGATACACATTTGATTGTCTGAATCAGCATCACTGCTTGAGAAACCAGAGAAACTGTCTGGCCTTCAAAATAAATAAAGCAAACAATGGGTCCAGGTACAGCTGTTATTCGAACAGTGTATGATGACAAAAAGTGGTCAAGTCTTTGTAAGCTTGTAAGTTGTAAGAGGATGGTCAGCTGAGCCAGGTGAAAGAGCTACTGAAATTACCCAGTGATCCTACAATGTATCATGCATTTATCACAACAAAGCCAACATAAACAAAATATGTTGAGTATTGGTGTGTGTGTGAGTTTTATATGCATTTGTGTTAAGAAATTATAAAGGAAAACACAATCATGCCATGACATTGTGACAGACAACAAGTTAAAGTGTTAATCACCCTCCTTCCCTGAAACAAAGTCAACAGCTATTACTTTGTCATTTCATGATGATAAAAATCGCATGAACATCATGTTAATCATATCGCTTTCCTAAACAACATAAATTTACTACAAGCTATTGAAAAGGCCAACGGGGAACAAAGTTACTGGTTATGTTCAAACCACTATGAAAAAAACATTTTAATTTTACAGCAGTGACATCTGTTTTATTGCAAAGTGTTTTGAGTGACCACATATTGTGTTATCAAACAAAAAAAGGTAAAGTTATTTTGTAGATGTAAGTATGAAAATAAGATGATTTTTAGAGGAGTGAACACAACCAGAAGTGCTAGTTTTAACTTTCGCTCCCCATCACAACCCTGCCAATCAGCTCCATCTACTTTAATACTCACAGAGGGAAAATAGTGTTAATTAAAAAGTGCAACATGAATATGTTGAGATTAATATTAAAAGTAAACCATCTTTTTTGTCATAAATAACACTTTTTCCTCTAGAATTCAATAAACCTCTTATTATACAAGTTGAGTAGTCACATGATGCAAATCTTCCCCCTTGAGATCTAGTTAATATCTAGAACAAATGTTAACACTCGGAAATGTGGAAGCTGTGACCTGCCAATCCAAACAGGACTGCTGGGTCAAAACTAGGAGGAAGACCAAGGAAAAGGCTTTACACTTTACCACACACAGCTACTGAGGGTGCAACTCACGAGTAGTGATACCATACCGAGTTTGTGTTGCACCCTGTTGTCATGAAACATAAACATTTAATGGAATAAATATTTTGAGACACACACACTTAGTCGCTTTCTGTAGAAGAGATAGAGAGATGAAAAGACTGATATTACTCCAATGTCTGTACTCTAAAATGAATAGAGCCAGCAGGTGGTTACAGTAGCTTAGCTTAGAGCTACTGCAAGAGTGGAAACAAGGGGATACACCATGCAGCTCCTCTAAATCTCACTAATATCTTTTTTGTTTAATCCATAACAAAAACATCAGAAGTGTACAGCGAACACTGCTGGAACTACATGATTGGAGTTTTTACAGTCCTTATGGTACACTAAGCTAACCTGGCTGCTGTCTCTAGCTTCATATTTAGCATACAGACACTTTCATGGCATACATCTTCTAACTCTCACAATGAAAGCAAATGGTGTATTTTCCAAAATAATTCTATAATGACTAGTTCTGATGAAATCTAAACTTTGCCAGTTAAAATATTATCTGACCTAGATGTGATAGAACTATGGACATTTAAATTTTAGTAATTTTTAATGCTTTTGCTTTTGCTGTGGCTTGTTTCAATCTACCGCAGGTGAAACATCAAGTAATCTCACTGTTGGTGTAAGTTTACATGAACATGGATGACAGGGACCTAGGTCTTCTGCCTATTGTTAAAACAGGATCAAAAAGGAAGACCTTAAGCTGAGGGGCTGGCCTGCCCAATGATAGACAAAAGCTTCCTTCCTAGGTCTGCTGACGTTAGCAGTCGAGAGACCTTGTTCCCACTGACTGGTGATTTGCAAAGCAATGGATGACTACAAATTAACGGGACAGACATTTCTTCAGACTGGTGTGCATATTTTGATCACTTTCTAAATCCACAAGAAAGTAGCTAGTCCACTCGTAATAAGGATTAGAGCAGAATTCAGTCACACAGTCTTTCACCAGGCCTGAGGCCTATTTCAGTGGCAGGTCTTCATCCCGGTCAAGTATGGTGACTCTTGCCGGCACAGGCCCAGCTGTTGCTGTTGCTGCTCTTGAAGATCTGTGGCCACACCATCGACAAAGTCAGGGACGGGTAGCCCTGAGAGTATCATGACTGACTTGTTCCAAATCATGAAAGTGGGTACGACAGGGAGGAGGAAGGAGATTTCAAAGGTATGAATGTGCTGGGAGTTCATGGCATCATAGAAGGACAGTGAATTGCTGTCGTAGTCCAACAGGACACCCAGCCGCCTCAGCTGCAGGCTTGCCTCCACCAGCATCTCCTTCCCATCGTGTCGCACCATAAAGTTGTTGTTGCAGCGTGAGAACACCCATGAGGATGAGTTCTTGCCACTCCATTCGTTTTTTGGGGCTGATTTGTAAGCCACGCCAATGGCATACCTGCAGGGAAAGAACGTTTTGGAATGCATTAGTAATCAGAAACTAGTGTCCTCCTTAATGACTTTACTTGCACAGTCAAACTACCTCATGCTGAGGACACACAAGATAGGCATGAGTCCTTTGGGTCTTTCCTTCATGAAGAGGGCTACTTCAGAGCCAATTAGTGAAAAGAATATAATTAGGATAAGAGTATACACTGTGTGTGGGGAGTGTGTGTCTGTATGTGTGTGTGTGTGTGCTGGTTTGCATAACAGCCTAGATTTAAACTCCCTAAAGAAAGATATTTCAGTTTACCAAGCTTTCCTGTAGGCTTATATAATGAACTCATGTGCGTTTGTGTTTCTTACCATGTGGACGCTCCCAGCAGCACCTCCCAGTAATGGCAACCACTGTCAATGAAGACATTACCAGCTGCTCCATAGGAGCCTGTGCCGCTGAAACGCTCCGGGGTGTGGCTCTTCTTCAGTGAACTCTCATCCTTCTCCATGGTCAGGCAGTCATTGGACAGACGAAGCTTCTTGTGGGCCGTTTTTGGATCCAGCTTGAAGGGCTGACCTGGAAATAGATAGAATTTTGTGCTTTACATGATCTGTTATTATGAGTTGGCAACCAGTGTTGCTAATGATATGATTATGTGATCTACCTAAAATCCCAGTTTACAAAGTCTCTTCCTAAAAGTAATACAAAATGTAACATGATACAACAAACACTGAGGAGAAAAAATATAAAAAATAACTTTACTAAATACTGGTAAATAAAAGTTATATAAAAGCAGAGCTAGTTAAATGTTTCCTCCTTATTAAAATAACTGCAGACCACTGTAAAATGTTAAATACTGTATGAAATTCTGTTATTAATTAAAGCTATCTTGGGAACTTTGGGAACCCTGATCTAAAGTCTAGACTGATCTACAAAAAGAAGCCATGTGAAGTGAAGTGTTGGGAAATGTAATGCTACTTTTATTATTTTTAAGAGTAATCATTTTTAGATTACTCTTGCAGTTTCATTTTAATTAACTCCTTACACATTATTATTAAATTATATTAGCATTTAGGTATTTATATTTCCAGCAGTTATGGAGAAACATTAGCATTCAATACACAGTCTTACTGGACACCTGAAGGATTAAGATGAGTAATGTAACATGAGTAACACTGTTTTAACTTTGTTTTGGTCTCCACCTACTCCAGAAGCAAATATGTGGTTTATTGACTGCTAAATGCTCCACATGCGTCTGTCTGTGGTTCACTGCTGGGCAGCTAGTCTACAGTCAGCTGCATGCTGTGTTTCAAAATGATGATAATGAGTGAATCAAAACAGTAGTGATTCAGGCTAGAAAACCAAAACAGTCAAATGCAAGATGCTAAAATGATCTGAGCTGAGGGGACTTGCAAAGCTGGGTGATTTATTCTCTGTGGGTTTGAGACTATGAATAACTGCTTTCACATTAGACATAGTCATCATACAGCCTATTTGTTTACTGTAATACCAAGGTAATACAATTATTTTGTCACTCACACACTAATTCATTTTTCAGTTAGCTAAACAATTACCAATTTCAATTTATCTGAATATATTTTCTTGCTATTTGGGGTTCATGATTAGTCAATAGTGTCAAGCAGAAAAAGGCAGATGATACCCCAAGATCAGGATGTTGGATACTGACAGAAAGAATAAAACTGAGAGCTCAATTTTAACTCAGAGAAGCAGGAAAGGAAAAAAAAAGTGGGGTGAGAAGTGCTTGCAGAGAACTCACAGCGAGAGACAGAAGAGGAGAATGTTTGAAATACAAGGGCGAGAGTCTAAACTTCAAAGCTGCTCACAGCCTTTGGTGAAAACATTTCATAACAGTGGAGGAAGCCAACCGGCATTCTCCTCTGTGCCTCCCATCACACAGACTTCGAAATTAGCTGAAGGAAATAGCCTTCACTTCCACCACACTAGATAGCAGTCAGGGCTATTCAGTGGAAATGCTGCTATCCACTTGCAACAATTCAATTTGCAATGACACCAGTAATTTGGGTGTAATGGGTGGAAAAAGAGGGTAAAACTAGGTGAGTGGTAGAGAGAGAGAGAGAGGAGTTAAAAAGTGAGGAGGAGAGGAGAAGTTGAGGGGATAATATGAGGCAGAAGACTTGGTGGAGGATCCCCTCTCTACCTTTTCCTGTCCCTGTATGTGGGTGTGTGTGTATTGGCTTCAGGGAGGTCAGCCACGTCCCTACCAGACCTGACATTTAACTCTGACACCTCTCATCTCGTCTCTGAGCCTCTCTGAGCCTCCCACGGCTTAATGAGCGACACAATAAGGACCCCCGTCTCCTCCACCTCCCCTCACTCGATCTGTATTTCCTTCATCTCTTTTCCCCCCATTCTCTCATTCCCATCCTCTCTATCCTCTCTCCACTCTCACACACTCTCCTCCAATAATCCGTGTGGTGAGTGTGTGTTACCGCATGTGGATATGAGACGTCGAGACCAGTGTGCTGCTGGCAGCCAATTACATTAATGCGCTCTCTTCTTTGAACTGCTTATCGCTGCCAGCGCAGCCATTTCCAAACACTGGGGCTCTGTCATGCCTTTCCAGGGAATGACTCCTGAGAGGCCAGGCAGGGCCCGAGGTTGGGAAGGGAAGGCACAAGTGATATTAAAGGACAAGCAGCCACACAGACATCGCATCAACTCTGGCCAACACGCAAGCAGGCATACAGTAAGAGGTCAAATGAAAATGTTTTGTACCAATGCCAGGAGAATTCATGTAAATGGAAACAGTCCTGCATAGTAAGCTTGGGTTTAAATGGTGATTTTTTAATGTGAGATATATATATATAGTATATAGTATATATACATAAACTAGTTTTAAGGCAACACTAAAGAACCGTTGTATTTGGCTGTGATTGCCATAATGTGGGCAGTCTCACAAAGCAAACAACTGAGCAACAGGTTAGCACTGTGATGTGATGTTATGAACCATTTATCTTCAATAATAAGTAAAATTTTTTATCCTGAGTAACATGCAAGCCAAGCCTACGCTGAACTGGTTTGTACATTTACTCAAGAACTCAGGTGCGTCTGTTTTACCTCAGTGTTTTTATTTTATGCTACTTTACACATTTACTTCACAAGACTTTAGTGAAATATTGCACGGTTTACCCCACTTCATTTATCAGTTGTGGTTACAAGTTATTTTGCAAATAAAACATACGAAACATTTAAAAGTATATACATTTTCGTTTAAGGACTTGTTATTTTAATGAAGTATATTTTACATAGAATACTTCTGTTTAAGTAAAGTCTCTCAGTACTTTGCTCTTTCATGTTGCAGAGTTGCCATTAAGTGAATAGACCCAAAGTCACAGTACAGATATTTGCTAGAGGCACTACAAGAACATGGCAAATGTAATTTCTTTCAGCTAGCGCATACTATGGGTCTGAAGGTGCAAAGCACCACTGTATGGTGTTATACTGTAAAAATGTCTGAAAGAAATTAGCTGTTTGTGGAAACAAGACATTCATTAATGCATTTGTGTTCAAAAAGCAGTGATGACACTGTTTGTTACAAAGGAGAATAAGCTTATTATGCCCCCATATATGCTGCCACATAATATCAATAAAACATTAAGACAAAAAAGATAAAAAACTGAGGACGGAAATAAAGGGTACTACTTTCATGGGAGTTATTTATGAAAAACAGTTTCATTTCAATATCATTTTGTTGGCTCTTTGTTGAAATGCCTGCAGTGGGATAGCATCTGGGTAATCAATTTTATTTCAATTTCACTCAAGCCTTTTCTTTTTCTTTGCTCACATTTCTGCTGAAGAATAGATTGAGCTGCCTCTCTAATGAGGGAGACAGAAAAAAAGATCCATTTTGCTGCATAACTAAACAATTACTGCAGCAGAAACAGCAGCATCAGGAACACAGAGCACTCTCTCTACACACATCAGTGGCCTAACACAACTTTATATCTTTTCACAGGTTCTACATGTCTGTTGGACTTGCAAATCATTCCAAGTCTTTAAAATTCATGGCTGTGTGACACTTGGCTTCTAATTGACTGCTCCATATGTAATGTGGTGTCTAATCCCATGGTGCTGATTAATTCATGGACCGACTAGAACACAGATTTACACAGATTAAAAAAGCATCAATCGTGTAACATGCAGGAATATGAGTTGCAGAGTATGAATTTCTGGAAATGTGAGATTACAAGTATCACATCTTCATCTTTATCGTTGCCTTCTTGCCTCTTACTAGGCAAGTTTTTTATCTGTCTTCTGAACTACTACAAAAGACAAAAATGTCTTTGTGTAATAAAGAGCAAAGACAAATGGTAGTCCTTGATTTTCCTCCAACTTCACCCTTTAATGAACTCGTCAGTCTTCTGAGAGCAGTGTTAGAAAAATAAGGCTTCTGGGTGCTGCTTAGCACCACTGTCTGAACCACTGTCTGTACCATTGGTAGTGAGTGTAAAATGTAATTACACACACAAAATGTATCAAAGGCCTTGAAAGTTTTGTCGATGAATATTAAGATTTCCTTGGCGAAGTGCTGATCTCTCATGTTTTCAGAGCTCATATGTAGTGTGTCATCTATCTTCCAGAAAAGCAAAAAAACCAACAAAAAACAACAAAAAACTGAAATCCAAACAAACCCCCAAGTCAATTGGCATTTTAACACATTCCCAAACTCCACCTGCTGGCATTTTCACATGATCAGGGGATAAGGGAAATAGCTTTGAGCACAAAACTATTTGCTGCCAAGCCTAAAAAGGAAAAAGACAAAACATGATGATATACTGCCATTAATAGCTTGTAATGTGAAATCTCAAGTCTAATTGACTTGTAACTGAACTTTATTGTGAAAATATAACCTACCTGAACTAAAATACATAATGTTGTGAAATTAATATAGCTTTCTAATAGTCATGTCATTCATGTACATTGTTGAGTGAGGCGTTATTGCTGCATGCTGCCAATAAGCAAAGTAGATTTGGTTGTCACATTGAGTGTCATTGTTGACAAGGGTCACCCTGATGTTAAATGTCATTATCTCTATAGGTTAGCTAAATATAAAAAAGCACTGAGGCAATGTCAATACTTACTTACTGTAGAAATACAAATTCACAATTGACAGGATAAGGCTGGTATTTTTCTGTTGTATTATTATTGTCAACAAATCCCATGAAAAAAACAGAAACCTAACCACAAGTTAATCCATCTCTCAATATGTTCCTAATTCCCTACTCTGCCTGTGGCACTGAGGCAAACAGTGCGTTTATCGGCGACTATTTTCAACTGCACATATATACACATCTAGTGATTATTTACAGAACCAGCTTGAGGTATGTGGGATTGACTCTAAATAAGCTACAGTACCCATATTGATCATAATTAAGGAACACTGGTGCACTGGTGAATGAGACCTGAACGACTCATTCATGTAGTTAATGGACAGCAATGGCAGTTCCCTTGTTTCTTCTCCACCTACTGCTGTCATCAAATGCATGCTGGGTAAATACTATTGCAGGCCCTTTAACTGGAGTCACAGATGTATGTGTAACCCTGAGGCACGTTGATGTGATATTTTCATACTGCATTTTAGCTGCTTGCTCAAGGACGGGGATCAGAGAAATACACATACTGTACATACAAACGCACACAAACATTCTGGGATGTTTGCCGATTCCTTGCTTTCTGCACACAATATGGACACCCAGAATTGTTTGCCAATAGACTGAAGAACATTATAAAGCATTCCAGTGTTGGAGTCTGAGCACAGTAGTTGCTCAAAGGAAGTATGCAATCAGATTAGACACAAACAATAAGCTCACAAAATAGAGCCTATTCTTAAATTATGGATTTATGCTGTTGGTACTCCTACCTCATCCCATCCTACAGCTTTTCCAACAAAATGACAAAAGTGGATGCTAATGTCTGTACGCTTTACACTGTGGGACAGGTGCAAATGTCAAACTAGGTGGCTGGAATATAAATGGTGCCTAAAGAACTGGTAATGGTGCCTAAATTATAGATCGGATGTTTTTCAAATGTACCAATTTATATGAATACTATATATAGAAAATGAGGCAAATTATTCATTTTCCTTCCTTTACAATTATGGTAAATAAAGCTTTCACGGTAGTAAATATCAGTGCACAGAAGAATGCAACTACACAGCTTCACAGACACTTAGAAATCATCCTATAAACTGTTGTTCACGTCCTACATACAGTACATGTGCTGGATTTGCGACTAAGCAAATCATCTCTTGTAGCTGCCTTCCACCTACAGCACATATCAGTGGCGGCCCGTCAATAGGGGCAATAGATATGAATCATAAAATAATTAAAAAAAAACATTAAAATTAAAAAACAGAATGTGAGTACTGTGTATAATCTGGTGCATGTGCACTGGAACCCCCTCCAATACAAAGTACAGGAAAACCTTGGGGTGCCAAATTTTGCGCCCAAACCCCTCCCACAAGACTGGCATTACAGCTTCAGACCAGGAAATTCAACCGGAAACTCACCGCGGCAGTTGTTCTTTGTTTGCAGTTAGCTGGAGCAGCTAGCTGGAGTTGTTATCATGGAGAAAACTAATTCAGTTTTGTCCCTCCCACATTTTGTCTAAGATAACAGACTGCATTATATTCTGTGGTGCGTTTGAGCTCATGCTGTGTGGTCATGATGAACACTCAGAAAATCCTGGCATGTTGCCCCCGGTGTGTCAGTGAGTGTGTGAGTGTGTCTGCGCTTGTGTGTGCGAATGGTTGAGTATGAAGCAGTGTAAAGCGCTTTGAGGACCAGTATAGGTAGAAAAGCGCTATATAAGTGCAGACCATTTACCATTTACCATCTAAGACACAGAATGAGCTGCATGTTCTCAGTTGAAGGAGAGACCTGTGAAATTTACTTATAAATAGTAAATGACTGAAAACTTTTAAAGCAGTGTGATGGATGATAATGGTGCTTTGGTTTATACTAGTGGTGATATGTGGTTAGTGTGCTTCTGAAGACTGACTTGCAAAAGTGCGCCCCCCCAAAAAATAATTTCACCAGCCGCCACTGGTACATATGTAATCAAATCAGACACAATGATTTGCTTGCACTGATTGGACCTGATCTTAGAGAAGAGACAACACAGACTGGTACACACTGAATGATAATGTGAGATCATTGTAACAATCTACAGCAGGGGTTTACAAGTATTATTTAAGGAGGTCCGGATAGAGACAATTTCCTCATGTCTGGGTCCGCGACATGATCATGTTTAAATTGCATTATTATGTAGTTATACATTAATATTCATTTATATTCTTATAGAAAGAGAGCTATAATTCAATGCCATTTAACAATATTCCAATGCAACTCTGGAGGGCTTCATACAATAATAAATAATAAATAAAATAAATAAGAAAAAAAGCTGAGCACTGTCAAACACATCAGTGACTTATACACGTCTTCATGCAGCTGATCTAACATCTCTGGTTAATACCTCACTCTTCTTTATTTATT
>JAUBNQ010000002.1:13229940-13243006 GCA_032353495.1 Ctenopoma kingsleyae | reverse complement strand
AATTCTGCTTTGTTATTTAAATGTTATCCAGTTAGACAGTGTGTCCTGAGCATCCAGATGTCTTGTAATATACCCTGTAAGTTATAAGCACTTTCTATAAAAAGAGACAAAAAGCAAATTATGCCTTTGTGTCCTGTTAGTTTGGAATCAACATTCTGCTTGAAGTTGTTTAAGTAGAGAGCAGTATTATCACTTTTAATTACTATTGCTGATATTTAAACAGCAACATTGCACAGAAAATAACATTGCACTCAGACACACACTGTTGGCTTTAGCACACCGATCTTCTAACAGTTTATTATAAACTCCATGATAGCAGCAGCACATAACAGCTGTAACAACATGTTTGCTATAAAAAAACAGGCAGTTTATACATCATCATCATCATCAAGTGTTGTTTCGCTCATCTCTTACACTGAAAAAAAGGAAGAGAGAAAGTGTGTGTGTCAGTGTCTATAAGAGATCATCCCTTGACTACTGCAGTTTCTCAAATACCTATTTTATGCAACAGAGTGTATCCAGATTACAGTTAATCCTAAATGCCACAGCCAGACTCTTGACAGCAGCTAAGAGGGGCTGGCATATCAGCTCCATTTTAGCTTCACTACATGACTACTGCAATTTAAGACTGATTTTAAAATTTTATTGAGCACCCTTGAGGCCCATCCTAAATTAGCTACAGTATATTTCTGAGGTTTTAACTCTTTGTGTGCCACAGCTGAGTCTGAGGAATGTGTATGTAGTTTCTCACAGTAGACCGATCATATTTAGTATGTTTTCTTTGTTAGTGTGTATATTAGATTGTCTCTAACCTAACAGGCTTCAACGGTCTATGTTTTTAAAATAAATTTTCAGTTTATTTGCTTGCATTTTCAGCGTTGCTTTGTTTAGTTTCTTTCTTCACTTTATTAACTGTGCACTGTTACGGAGAATGCAAAGTACATAAAGTTCGAGGCCATGACAAGTTTCTGCAAAAGAAAACTCAACTTTAGGCAGAAAAACAAAATAAGAGACTGAAGGAGTTAGAGAAATCTTTTCTGAGCCAAAACAATGCATTTGTGTATTTAGAGAAACTACTGTATAAGATGTGTCACAGGAAAAAGAAGAACATGATTACTGAACAAGGGAAAATATCAAAAAGATCTTCCTCATTGTGTAGGAACTCAAGCCCTAAACAAGAGACAGAGTAACACAGAACATAGCACTTGGCATAGTAAGTAAGCACTAAATCAAGAACAGAAAAAGAGAAGTAAGTGAAAAAAGAGAAAGCACTGCTACCTTAAATAATAAAATATTTCAATTGCATGTGGAGTACCTGCAGTACTCTGAGGATGTAATGCAGGTTTAATCCCTTCAACATATTTAGTTGTTTAGGTGAGTATTTAAGTGAGGTGTTTGCAGAGAAAAGTACAAGCTGACAGTTGTGCAGGAGAGGAAAATAAACACAGAAGAAAATCTCACTATTTTCCTGTTTATCATAATCTACTACCTGTAGCTAGAGATTAGGACCATAAATTGTGCTGACAACTTCTTCACCTAATGTGTTGTAAGCCAAACAACAGATAATGTGATGAAGGTCCTTCTATCAAACATTGCTGCTAATTCATCAGAAGCAAACTTTCAACAGGTAATCACTCTTATCATCATTATAATGAGCTACACATTGGTACTGAGAAAGACACAAAACAGAGAAACTGCCAGGACCAGCCTCAAATTGTGAAAAACTGGTTTAGGGAGCATGAGACTAGTGGCGGGCGCAGTGGATTTTTCTTATAGCGTTAAACCGGTTTAAATGGCCTAAACAATGTTCGGAGCGTAGCGCAGCGGGAAACTGTTTAAGGGGGGACTGTTTTCACTGGAGTACCTGGTTAGTGGAGGTACTGAGTGGAGAAAATGAACAGAGAAGCTGTAGCAAATGATGAAGTTGAACATGATGACACGGAAGGACTTTTGCTTGTCTGTTGTCTGGAGATTCTTTGGTTTTAAAAGCGTGGACGTGGACCAAACAGCTATTTATTGCAAATGCTGACGAGCTAAAGTTGTCACCAGAGGTGGCAACACGAGCAATTTGCTGCACAACGTTAGCCGCAAACATACAGTGGAGTATCAGGAATGTATGAAACTAAGATCGGCACAATGGACCTCCACATCCTCAGGTAAAACTGAAAAAGCTCCACTTTTTCTAGTCAGGTGTCACTTGCAGACAAGTGACATGTTGTCGGGTAAAAAAGATAAATAACATTATGTATAAGCCTGTTCTATAGGAAGGCTAAATTGAAATTACTTCTGTTGTGATATAGCACTCTTCTCTCAATCAGTGGAAAATATGATTAACACCAACTCATGCATGAGGAAAAAAAATACAGTGAAACCGTCATAATTTTGAAAAATACCGTGATATAGAATTTTGGTCATACCACCCAGCTCTACGTGAGACATAATGTTCACACATGGATTGGCCACCACAGAGTCCAGATCTTAACCGCATTGAGAATTTGAAGTTTGGGGATGTGCTAAAGAAGACTTTACCCAGCACTGATCCCATCATCAATAAGAAGGTTTTGGCGTGAAATGACTGCAACCTAAAGATTTGGTGACATTGCATAATGGCATGGCAATGCGTGCTGTAATCACAGCAAAAGCCAGTCCAAGAAATATTAGAGTGTGTAACTTATACATATTATTTGTTCTCGTTCTAGATGATGCTACATGATGAGTTAGAAGATGAGTAAAATTAATGCTTCTGCAAAGAAGATTAAAAAGAAATGGTTTATTTCATTGTTTTTTAAAAGATACTTGTTTGTATACGTCCTTTCAGACAAAAATCGTGTAGGGAAACTCACTGAACATGTAATGTTGTTGATTTTTGTCTGAACTATAGGGGTTGTTTCAGGTTCTTCCTCTCATATGTGCTTTGTTGACTTCTGGACAGAAATTTAACAATCAGGCTGGAAACCAAAGGCAATACATGAATATTCCGCTACTAATCATAATGTAATCTAAATTAGTTCTAAATCTGCTACTTATCCTCCACTCATTTATAAATCAAAGTAACCCCGTGGGAAAAGCTTTGAGCAGCGACAGCCTGTGAGTTATGTTGTGAAAATAGTCCAGACAGAAAAAAACCCCTAAATTGTAGTAAATATCAAAAACAAAATTAACAAGGCTTGTAAATCTTCTCAGAAAAACAGGCAGAGGTGTCATATGAGCCTTCACTTACTGTTGGTTTTGAGGCGGGCTGGCTCACTGTTGCGGCTTCCTGCCTGGTTGATAGCCTTGACAAAGAAGATATAGCGGGTGCCACTCTGCAAGCCGTGCACCGTGTAGTGGTTCTGCTTGATGTTGGGTACGATCATCCAGCTGTCTGCCGAGTTGTATAAACCTAGCACATCCACACACACACACACACACACGGCATGAGTATCAAAGTTTTGTTAATGCTTTCTGCGTAAGCAGAGTTACAATGACTCCTGCTGAGAATCTTTTCAGTGATGTTCAAAAGCACTAAAACAGTTCTCCCCAAAATCCACCCTGAGCAGTGTGTTTTTTTTAACCAAAATAAGAGATATCACACAAAAAAGAGCACAGAGAACATACTGCCCTCGATGTTATGCAACATTTATATGTTTAGATACTGAGACATCCCATTACCTTTGCATGAGGTTCTCCATGATACTCTGTCCTGAGGCAATATTGTAAGTTCACTAACCTGAATCTATAAGTTCTCCAACCTCCTCCAACAACCATATACTGTAGGTTATTTGTCCCTACCTCTCATATGGCACATATAGCACCCCTGTTGTAGCAGGGACTTGTTGAAATATCTAATGGTGGCTAGCACACTGAACCTTTGTTGTTATGGAAGCAATCATAAACAACTGGTTACAATTATGGAGCTGTAATGTTTCAGTTATGTTGGGTTACAGGACCTTCATTGTCACAGTTACAGTAATAAGCACATGGTTAACAATGATGCATAACACAATGTTTCTTGCTTGAATCGAACACTGGGGAGGTCCAGGTTTTTTCTGACAAACTCTGACCTGCTACTAATGCAGACCTTCCTGCTCTGTTACTACATTACTTAACTTTCTCCTTTGCTTGTGTCATAACTACTGTGGCTGCTATACTATTCATAACTATAACACATTACTATTGGTTGGAATTACCTGCAAACAACATATGGACTCATTTTTAATTTTACAGGTTTTGCAGCCTTGACAAGTGCTTTTCTGTAGTATGTGCCAGAGGCCAAAATTATATGATAGCCATATGATAGCCAACATTTTAACATATGGAAACGTGGGTTATGCCAATATGACCCCGTTGGTGGGTGCTTTGATTCAAAGACCTGCAGCAGAGGGTTAGTAATGGCTGGGTTAGCTCTGCAGTCACCTACTTCTAAACACAGTCTTTTCAGTCCCTCAGTTGCAGCCGACTGTGAAGGATGAAAATGAAATCTCTGCCCAGAGCTAAAGACAGGATTGTCTACAATGGGGTGCTCTTTTGGCCTCCAGTCTTGTGTGAAATAACATGGATGAATTTACACAGCAACATTACAGCTATTTTCACCTTAACTGACCGACCACATTACCACTACATGTTTTCTTACAAAATGGTACAAAACCTTCAACACAAGGTGCGAGGTGCGGATTTAAAGGTGGCAGAGTTGTTGTGATGAGCTGTTTATGAGGCTTGCTGTTTATTTTAATCAGATATCGCAAAACTTGGAAAATGTGACAGCTAAGTGTGATGCTAGAGCACTTATGCTTCTAGTAGATGTGTGAAAAACAAACGTGGTGCGAAATGTGCAGGTTGTGTTTTGTGCGGACATTATGTGCATTGTCATATAAGATCCTTTACAGCAGAGTACCAGCATCTCTAATCCCTGTAGTTTGTGTGACAGCAGATGAATATTAAAGAGTTAAGAACACTGCTTGTTAAACCTTGAACAGTGTGAGTAATAGCACCATTATGTGCCAACACAAGACCAGACAGAAATGATGTTTTTTGAGCAAACATTTCTTAGGCAGCTATCACAAACAGCTACGGACTGCCAGATTAAGAATTTATTTCGCCCACCTAAAAAATTCTGAACCCATTCAAAGAAACCGTTGCCAAAATAGAATATCTTGTTTAGTAGAAGTACAGCTGATGTTAATGTTTGCATTTAAAAGTAGAATAACAATGCTTTTCATTGTCTCATATTTCCTCCCCCTTGCAGAATTGCAGGGAAATAAAACTCCTGAAAAGGAGAGAGCTCTCAGGGCCATGCCTTCTTTGTCCCTTGTGGTAAAGATGCGTTGTGAATTATAGAGAAGCAGGGCAACCGCATGCATAAGTAATAGCCAAGAGTCTGCCTGTAAATATAAATACTTCACAGGACGCAAATAAGGCCTTTAAAAGTGAGGCGGCTTTAAGAATGAATGAGGGGAGGAGACTCTTAAAGTTAGTGTCTTTACGTATCTACCAGCTTTCACAAGCTTTTCTCCGACAAAGAAAACACTGTAGAGAACTTTCATCTTCCTTTCACAATATAAGAGAAAGAGAAAAAATGAGGGAGCTCAAGAGAACACTTGCACAATCCATTTTACGGAGATGGCCAGAAGATTCATCTGCATTTTATTTCAGCCTGGCCTTACAGAAATGCATCTACTGTCAAAAATGAAATGTTATTGCAGATTGTTTTTCTACTGTGACACAGCTGTCCCTTGTTGTTATAAAAATTATTCCTCCCACCTGTAGTTTTAGCTGCACCCTTTAGAAATTGGGGAGGCTACAATGTTCTGAGTTCTTTCAAAAAGAGATGACGAGGGAGCGGGGCCTCATGCTGCTTTCCATTTTTAAAGCTTTTGATCTCCATAGCACTTCTCCATTTTTGCTAAATCAAATTAGGTCAGTACACAGCTATACTCTTGGACTCCTACCACCAGAAAATTGGCTTTTTGACACTAGGTGTGCTTCTTTCTATGGCACAGAGATTCTAGAGTAATTGTAATTCCAAAAATAGAAAAAAAAATCAAATGTAGAGGAAATACTGTAGATCAGCTGATGTCTTGATGCAAGACATCACTAGCACATTTGTGTATTTACAGTAAGTGTGTGTGTGTTTGTGTATTTGTGTGTCTTTCTCAGATTCAGAAGCAGACAGATGCAAAGGAACATAAACACTAAGTATCCTGGGAATGGAAAACTGTTTGTCTTTGATGATGCAATATAGAGTTAATGACTGTGTGCGTGTGCCTGCATGGGTATGTGCTAATCTATTCATTTATAATGGAGGTACAGAGTGTTTGCGTATGACCAGCTGTACATCAGTGAAAGCAACACAATGTACGTATAATTTCCACCTACATCTGCCTCTGATGCTTACTTTCTGATCATACTGTTGTTGGATCTGCATTAACTGAAACCTCATCATTGTTTCATGCATGACTGCAAAGATCCTGCTGACACCACCAACAGATTGCCTACTGAGATACAGCATGACAGAGATTTGACCCAACTGTGGGCTGCCCCTTTGCCCACTGTGATTCTGTTTTTCATCTGTGATAATCATATTAATACTTCACCACTTCATCACTAGTGCTTATGATACATATGTATAATGAATATGAAAGACAGGCGGCAGTGGGAGACAGCAGGTAGGTACAGGTAAGGTGTGCGAGTACAGCAGAAACGGATAGCTGACTACATCATTTGGCAGCTAAAGACCACTTGCAAAATACAAAGGACCACAGGTGGCAGGTACACAGTTACAGTGCACACGTCCTTACTTGCAGTTATATTTGGCTTTTTGACACTGCTTACATTTCTGTGCGGTGTTTGGTTTTATCTGCTGATTCTATTTTCTGCCGCTATGCTTCGATGATCTTGCAGAGACAAGGTTCGCGAGACCTTAAAGCTGCCCTTCCCTCCTCATGGGAGTGCCAAGGCTGAGGATGAAGCCAGGCAAGAGAAAGAGAGAGACATGCTGGCGTTCAAGAGGGAGCATTTAGCCACTTGGAAAGTTTGAGAAAAATGCTATGGTAAAAACTCAAAAGGCATAGAAGGCTAAATGGGGTTCTCTCTTTCTCAGTTTCTCCTGTGACTCTCTGAGGACTCTGCAGCAGCACACTGCTGAATATCTGAGTCACTCAGTCTATCACAGCTGAAATGTATCCTGATGTTTCAAATGGTTGGGGCACTTGAGTTGCATGGTTAGATGGGGAAACGTCAGGCTACACAGAGGAGAGAAGATGGTGAAAGGATCAAAGAGGGGAGGACTAGAGCGGAGAGGCACAGGGGTGTGTGTGTGTGTGTGTACATGCTTGAATGTGCATAATTGTGTGTATTAATTATATCCTCCACATATCATCAAGTGGCAGCTCCTCTATGTAACCATTATCCACTCTGATTTTCACCTATTCACCTTCAGCCTTTATCTGCCATGGAGCTTTCTTTCCCATTGATGCATTGATTATTACTGTATGTAGCTGATTGGCTAAAGGGGCCAGATTGTGGTAAATGCACAACTTCCCACCAGGAATAAGGATGAATTTTGCAAACGTTAAAAAAAAGTTGGACTCATGACTAATTCACATGGGTAGTATTATAATGTTTTGACCCAACTGTAGAAGAAATCAATAGAAAATCATCAACTTTTTGTTCAATGATTAGATATGCATGTGTGATTTAAATTTGGTTCAAACTGAATATTGTCAACCATTTATGAAGAGTTTATAAAAAATAAAAATAGGTCATTCTGTTGCTACATAAAAAAATAGGAAAGATTAGATATAATTTTATTACATTTTTAAATAACTTCTGAATTTATGAGTCAAAACTTCAAAGGCTGCGTAAACAGCCATATGGTGGAGATATTGGATCTGCAAACTAATCACTTACTCCTTAGAACTGCAATCTGACTGCAGCTCTATATGGCGCAGCTCTGTTAAAGCTATGAAACTGTTATGCTATGGTGTCGGGAGAGACTGGAGAGGTTGAAAGAGAGCTGTTAGTTTACATTCTCATCTCGTCTTTCAAAAGAGTTTTTACACCGCTTGAACAAAAACCAGATACAGAAAAGTGAATGCATTTAAATAACATCCACTCATGTTATGTTCTGTATGTGGTATTTTTTAAATAAAAAGTAGCCTTCACAACTCAGCTCAATCTCTTTATAAATACAAGTATTGAGGGCAAAAAAGAAGAAAGCTAGACAGAGAAATTAGGTTATGCAACACTGTTAGTATAAAAATGAATATGTTGAAATAACAAGAACAAGTATGGAAAAATATGTGCTGCTCCAGTTTTTTTCTCTTTGTAATGCAGAGAGGTCAGTGAGAGTCGTATAGTGGCTTGTGATCCAGTGTGTGTAGGGGCAAAAGCCAAGACGCTTTATCTTTATCGCCCAGCACAGGATATTGTATGTATCTTTGTGCTGATAAGTAATACTAATGTACCTACAAGGACAGGTTATATTTTCTGTTGATTTTGTTAAAAACACTTGAGGATAACTAAAACAGATTTTGTGGCAGAGGTGTTAGAGAGATTTGGATTGAAAGCTCTAAATAGTCCGATTAACATTTGTGGAATGTCTTTGTAAAAATCAAACATTTCAGCCTGTGTTAGAATTTGGCATCTAATTCAAATTAATTCAAACAGGTCAACAACATATGTAATATCTTTGGACAAACCTTGAAAAAATCTTGAAATGCTAGCTTCGCCTCTGGCTATCGGCGAAATATGAACATGAACTTCTTATTATGTGCATGTATGTGCTCATAACTCACTGATGAAATTTGTCTGGCCTGTGTAGATGGTGTACTGCAGCTCGTAGGAGGTGACGCTGAACTCATCCTCTGATGTCCAGTGAACAGTGATGGTGTCATGGGAGGCGGTGCACAGTTCCTCTCTTATGGAGGGGGGGTTGGGAGCTACATGTGGATGAAACAACAACATGACTTATAACGACAATAAATCTTACATATGGTCATAATCACTGAGATAAATTAAGAAATAAAGTAAAGTATATTCTCATAGACAAAACAGAGTCCTTTGGAAGTGATGAAATAACACACGTAACTCCCTGTAGGAGATGTTTAGACAAGTTGGTGGCTAGTATTCATTTCTAAACACACTTACTGTAGTTTTGTTCTCTAGAACACAATGTCACTGTACTGTAAAGTGTATGGAAACAAACTGTGTGTGAAGGTTATCCAGTGGGCTTCCTATGGCAAAAGGTCTGAAAATGTCATAAACATAGAGAGGACTATTTTGTCTTGTAAAACATGCAATTGCCCAGAGTGTAGTTTCAAGGTTTTCCCTACTACTACTAGCATCTACTGTGCTATGCAGACATAACTCACACCTGTTAGGTAATCTAGTCCTTCCAAAATCTTCTTCTCTCGGGAGAAGTCCAGGGCAAAATTGTCAAATGCCTCATTCAGGTTGACGTCAGGGATGAGCACCTGGGAAGATGCTGTCGCCATGGCAACCCTGCAGCGTGGTTGGAAGAAACAGGTGAGAAAGAGAAATGTCAGGAGAAGAGTAGGTAGGTGAGGGAACAAGGGGGCATGAGGGCAGATGAGGTGATGAAAGGAAAAGAGGAGAGGACCAAGAAAAGACAATAGGTGATGAAGAGATGGAAAAATGTGATGAGAGAAGTGAAGGAAGTGAGGTGACCAGAGGGGGAAGTGGCAGACAGAGTCAGAAGCACAAGGAAGGGTGAGAAAAAACAAAAGAAAATAGTGAACAATACAGAACAATATCAAACAGAGGCGTCACTACATTAGTGTTGTCTGTAATATAAGAAAACAAAATGCAGACAAACCAGACACTGACACACTGACTCCATAGTCTCTACAGCTTTGTGAAAACTTGTGCCTACTTCTGCTTTGAGCATCAGTGAGCTGTCTGTGGCAGCAGCCAGACTGAACCACAGTGCTGGCAGGGTTACAGACCAGTGCTAGTCCTTGAGATTTTTGTTCCACAGTGAACAGAAACCAGTCAGTCAATAAAGCACCCAGCCAGGTGCTGGAAAAAAAGAGTCTAGACCGAATAAAAGATGCTATGTTGGCTGCAGATTTTGCACAGGTCTCTTTTTCTGTGTAAGACTGAGTGAGAATTCTGTTGACATGGAGGAGGAGAAGGGGGAATCCAGGAATTACATAAATGTGCAGGTGGAGAAAGAAACTGCAGAGCCAACCCCTTAAATGATAGATGATTTTCAACAGAGGCCTGACATTGATCAAAGGAGCTAGAGGCATTTGATATATAGCTGATTTCACCAGCGGCTTTACTCTAGGATTCAATTTCATAGAAAAAAAAGTTAATATAGAAAACTCTTGTAGAACAGGGTTTTTGATTAAAAATAATAAAGCAAATCTGTATTGTCAAATACATTAAAAGAAGAAAGAGGGGTCTGTAACACAAGATAACACAACTGACAACTGAGAGAAGAGAGACAGAAAAGCTATGAGAAAGTGCAGAGGTGAAGAAAGTTATTTTATACAGTCTGCCTTGACTTTGCATTAACATTACATTTATTCATTTGTCATATTTGTCTCATGACACGTATCCTGTTTCAAGTCTTTTTGCACATCTTGCTGACTAGGTTGTAAAACAGCATAAAAATCTTTCTTGTTTTTAAAAACACCTCTTTGGTGTTTATGGATGTATGAATGTACAGGTCTCTAAACCTGTCATGTATAGTCAAGGTATGACAATTGCTTAGATGTTATTGCGTATTATAATTTAATATGACCCCTAAACTGCCACTGATCTAAACACATCCACCTCATTACTTGTTCGACCTCATTGATTTGTGTCTATGCACTACATTACCCACCTTTCTGCTACATTTCGGGCAGTCTGGAGGAAGCGGGCGTGGTCGTTTTCCTTCAGACTCTGTTCAGCTTGTGTGATGAGGGCGCTGGAGCGCTCCAGACACTGGCGACAGTTTGCAATCTGCTGAGCCAACTTACGTAGTTTCATCACCTGGAACACACACAAACACAATATGTGTTGCTATATTGCAGCACAGTTATTTATATTCAGTTGTTCAAACGGAGATTTGAAGGAATCCATCATTGTTTTGACTTTTTATCTTAACAATGACAACAATACCAACTTTGTATTATCTGGTTTAGTGTCCTCCTTTTACTATGTAGGAATTTTTAGCAAAAGACTGTGTTTCATCACCACTTGCAAAACTCAGACAAAAGTAGTTCTATGATGTTATTGATCTTTTATGCTCATCTCCTGTGGCTCAAAATAACTTTCTATTTGCTCTCGGCATTTCTTGTTCCCTCCACTGCACAAATTCATGGAAAGTGCCTCTGAGCTCCCTATGCCTCCAAGTGCATCTAATCTATAGTGCAATAGTTTCAGTAAGAGGTATTCATCATTGTGACAGGCGCTAAGCCACAGATATGTTTAACATTTCCAGAATATATAATTAAGCATTCCTGCCAAATTGCTCTAAAATACTGATACAAAGTCAGCATTGGTAACACCCCCTGAGATGATTCCTGCTAGGTGTTACCATATTGCCGACTAACAATAGCAAAAAGTTTTGCTTAAGAGAACAACACTAAAACAAACACAAACCTTCTGTGAGAATCTTGGATAGATATTGAATGTATTGGACACTGATCAAATGTTGTTAGAAGATTCTTTGAAGTATGTGCAATTAATTTAAGTTGTGTAAACAGTGAGTAGAGGACATTATCACTCAGTGTTGCTTCCCTAAAACGTCTCACGCGTGTAACTTTTATCTCAACCTTGTCTTACAGCTCTAAACACTGAATAAAAATAAAACTAGTAGGTTCCATGTAGAAGCACATTCAGCGATGTAGAAGCATGGACAGACACAGACAGGAAAACACAGAGACAGGAAGACACAAAGAATGCAGCAGAAAGGGCAGAGTCATGGTTTTTGGGTCAGAGTTGAAGCAAGCTCACTGGCTCTTTATTCTCACACTGACCTTATGACCATGTTGCATAGTAGAATGAGAGTGATGACTAGCATAATGAATTGCTGTGTGATTTAATAACAGTAAGAAAGTGCAACTCTCTCATATGTGTATGTGTCCATTTCCATCTATTAAAGAGAAAAACAGAGAAAAATGGACTAGAAACAAATGCTCTTGCCCCACCCAACCAAACCAGACATATTTCAGACTTGTAAACACTTATCTCTCTCTATATACATGTTTCAGCACAAACAGTTGGAGGAATAAATTGTCCCGAAGAATACAAAACATCCCCATATTAACCTGCTTCATCCTCTTCACAGCCATATTGTGTGCTTTAAGACACAGGTCAGTGAGTCAGGTCATGGTTCAGACTCTATACACAGAAACACAGGCGTTTGAGTTATTGATCCTGAAGACTCCTAAAGGAGACTGTAAAGTTTTAAGAATACAAATAAAAGAGAGGCAGAGAAGATGCTTACAACACAAGCAGTTGTGAGAAAAACACACAGACACATCAGGCCACGGGAATAGTGTGTTTTGTGTGTTTTGCTGGGCAGGGGCAGATTAGGCACGACTGCTGAGTCTCCTTAGAGAGAGACAGAGCTTGTTAGAGAGGTGAAAGAGAGAATGGGAGCACCTTTCACAGCTCTCACCATGATCAAGCCTGCATAATCCTGTTATTCTGTTGCAGAATCGTCACAGAACACTTCCCTTACTGCCACCGTCCTTGGCAGACAACAACAGCATGATCGCTCGTCTCCTCTCTTCTCCAGCTAACATGCATTTTAACACCGGCGATTATTTGAATTACTCAGAGTGCATTTAATTCATTTTCTTTGACACTTAAAGAGCCTCATATATTAACACATGACCTGTAAGCTGACATCGTCTAGCACTCTTCTCGTGTTTTATGTGTTCTTCTCTCATACTTCAGTTGCCTGCATTTCACTCCTCGACTACTCTGCAAGACAGCCTTTTACACACCCAGACTCTCAGGAGAACAAGGCATGCTCTTTGTCTGCAATCACTGTGGACACACTCTGACACACTTCCTCTCTCTCTCTTTTTCCTCTCTCTCTTTCTCTTTTTCACACACACACACACAC
>JAUBNQ010000002.1:13196249-13221377 GCA_032353495.1 Ctenopoma kingsleyae | reverse complement strand
ATTCTTTTCTTTTTCCATCACTCCTAACACACACACCCACAAACTTTGTCTTTCAATCTCGAAACTCATTGATATAATGCATTTCCTTGCCCCTAACCCTCACCATTACAACTGAATGCCTCACCCTAACCAAAATCAAATTCTAACCCTAAACCTACTTTTAACCCCCAAAACGTTCTTCAAAGTTGTGGGGCCTGGCCCACAAAACAAAAAGGTCCTTACTTTGTAAGGAAAATTTTTTTTTGGACCTCACTCTGTAGCAAATACAAGACCACACACACATTCACGCACACACAACACTTACAACGTTAACGGCAAGCTAATTTCCTCCCAGTTGGCAACACAATTAGAAGCTGGAAATACTGGGTGCTGTTTTCACTGCTTCCTTAAACAATTTTTACACCACATAAACTCTGTCTGGGTGATGAATTCCCTACTATAAGATATGGGACCTACGCCTGGTTAGGGAGTGTCCTCATTAAAAAGCCGCCAGTGAATATGCCTTGTCACAACACAATGTCTGCTTAAGGAGAGTTAGCTGATCTACCACCTCAGTGAGCACAAATATAGAAAGTAGTAATGAGAAACAGTGGGACGGAAAGACAGATAATCTGTCAAGCTGCAGGATGAATTCTGAGGAGAGAGATGTTAAACGCAAATCAAGAACTTCACTACACTGACAGCGTTCCAAGTCTCAAGTGAACATGCTTTTAAGGAGGTATTATGTAAGTATAAAAGAGGGGTCGTCCTGGGAATTAAATAGAAATCCTTTCACAACTTGTACAATGACAAGAAAAAAGGACAGTGTGCATCCTTTGAGATGCCCATTTGAAGAAAAGAAGAAAAATCTTGCTGTTACAAAATGGATCGAATGAAACTAGGACTCACTAAGAAACTTTGGCTTATACAGTTATAATAAGCACAATGGCAAAAGACACGAAGCAACATATGCACATTTGTTGAGACAGGAAAGAAAGGGACTGTTACACGTTTCATCACATGTGCTAATTTAATCGTGTATGACATATTAACATAATAATCTGACATGTTAAATTAGCTTAAAACATGTATTTTAATTATGACAACAATGTGCTGGTAACAGGTAGCTTATGTGTATAATTGTGAGTATCATCTCAGCTTTATCTTGGCTCAGAATAGTTTAATTTGCTACTATATCATTGGCTATTCAATATCAAAGTGTTTTTTTTGGGGAAATGCTCTTTACTAAACAGCCCTGCAGAGTGTCTCTTCTGTGCTGCCTATTAATATCTAGCTAAATTATATGCCGCTGAATGAATAATGAAATGCAGTGATGTTAGCAGAACAACAATCATTCCAAATGCTGAAGAATCATGTCATTCACTCAATGTTTTCAAGAATGCTGAACATTATTCTGATTGCATTAACAACAGCAACTGATTTAGCAACCCTACACCAAATATTGTGATAAGGAAAGAGGTCTCCAATGAAAGAAACATCCTACTTTTCATTAAATCAGTGCATCTCTTGTAAGACTGGAGAAAGATAACTCCCTGAAGAGAACCCCAGGAGAACAGAGCTGCATCGCTGCAGTGTGTGCTGACACTCTGGAAGCTGATTCACACTGTGTTTGATCATATTTTCGGCACCAATACAGTATGATGCAAACAAGAAGGAGAGGAAACCAGGTCACGTTCAAAGTCTTTCACAGACTTTCTTACTTTGCACACACTTCTTTCACTCCATCAAATCTTTCTCTTAAAAAAAAAAAACCTGAGTCTGTATTTTATTGCATTATAGCCGAGCATTTTCTTCCAGACAGTACCTGTATCTGTTTTGGTCAAAAAGATCATTGACAGTCACATCTACACTTATGAGTTATTTTTCTCTTCATCTGCTCAGTCCTATTATTTTATTTCACTTTTGTACTCTACTTTCCTTGCTGTTCTTTCTTTCTCCATCTTTCTTTTTCCTCTTCTTCTCATTTGTCCTTCTTCCCACTCAATTCTGTTTTTGCCATCTATAAAGAGTCACCGCACAATAATGTGAGCTCACCTGAAAATGCTGCTCCATTCCTCCTGTCAATTAAACTAGCCTTCTGACACTGACAACACACAGGGGAATAAGTCTGAGTGGGCACAAACAGAACGGAAAAAACACGTAGTTTATTTTGATAATTTTCTTAAAAGTCAATGGAGCATGTTTCCCCCATGCTATTGCTCCTCATTTCTTTTTGATGAATAGATGATAAGATTCTGCTGTAGCTGTCATCAGTGGCACAACATTTGTATGCAGACAGTGACAAAAGAAGAAAGACTTTTTTTTCTTTTTGTGCGCTGTTTATGAACAGTTTGCCGGCAGTTAATGAATCACGCTGCCATCATTTCATTTTGATTGGACGAGCGACTGCACGAATTGTGTTTGATGGACCTCAGAGTGCTCCGAAAAAATTGAGGCAGACCCAGCTAATAAGAAATGAACTGCACACAGGGTGATGGTGGCGCCGGAGTGTGTTTGTCCTCAGTGTCCATTAACACAGAGAAATTAATTAAGATTGAGCGTGTTAAGAATTGAAGTATGTGTGTATATGCGCATGCATGTGTTAGCTCTTTCTGTCTGGCTTTACATAGTACCTCTATTACACTCACAGCATGAGCTCAAATGGAAGAGGTCAATAGTGACATGACTGGCTGAGGTATAATTTTGCTGCAGACAGGTTTGGGTTTATGTTAGGACACCAGAGTGCAAACACTCCTCCAAGGTTGTTACTAAATCCAGCCTTGTGAGCTGTGAAACATCTCTGGCTTGTGACAAGTCAAATAAAGTTTTCTCTTCAAAGATATATGCTATTTGACAGATAATCTTATCTGCTTTGACTGGGGAGCATAATCCTTGTGTGGGTGGTGCCAGTGGGAATTAAACTGTTGAGCGTTGCAACAGAAATTCATCCTAAATGTAATGTTCAACACAGTGAGATGCATGAAGACCCGACCTCAGTGTATTACAAGCTACAGCTCAGACATTGACCAAAATCTGTGTGACACAGTAAAAGCATTACATTAAGCTCTTAGCACCTTGAAAGTAGGGAATACTGCACAAGAGCTTTTGGTTGTAGCTTGGCCAACAGTGAAGTGATCATTCTGATGTTTGGAGTTTTCTGAATTACATAACAACCCCTTTAAACAGTTTACGAAAGGATGGTTGCTAAGGGCTACTCCAGCTCATCCTTTGTTTTTGCGTCTTCGTTTGAATCACATTGCCTGGAGTGCTTCCATTGACTCAGTACAAGAGGTTAGTGAGACTCTAACTGGTGTTTTCATTTTCCCTGAACTGCATCAGTCATTTCACTGACTGTCAAATGAGTGAGATCCCTCTCTCCACAAATAAAATATCATTTTATATTTTATCGTTACAAAGAACTGACAAAGAGCAGACAGAGAAAAGAAAACTTTGTTCTGTTTCATAAGAATAGTTTTTTCTCTTTGGCTTCTAAATAATTTTTATTCCATATAAAGTTTGAAAAATTTTTTGAACTCTCTTTATAGAACAAAATTTTACTCTCAATGTTGAGACTTTTTATCACATTAGTAGCTGGTAAAGGGATGAGAGCAAGATGTTTAAAAAAAGGAAAGCAGGCAAGAAAAAGATGGTTGTATTTCATTAATCAATAGTTTTGCACAGTATTAGATGAAGTGTAAAGAGCATGGCATCAGAACAGCTGCCATCAGTAAAGGCAGTAAGCTGTACACAGTTAATAACACAGCGCCAGACTTTTAAATGTGTCTCTTAGAGAGAAGGATAAAGAAAGGACATATGTAAGCTAAGGCCTCAGAATTTTCTCTATTGTGTCTAACCGAGTCATTCATGAGCCAGGAATCAAACAGTGAAACTTTGGCTTCATAGGACATTGTTTTTGACTGATACATTTAGTTTTAAAGTGTGTAAATTCTTTTATTACTTATGACTGCAAGAATCATTCCTCCAGTAAACAACTAAAGACACAAATGTTTGATATATTGCATACCTCAACCTGTTGACAGATCTGGATGAGCTTTGCCATTTGGTTCTCCAGTTCACTGTTCCTCTTCACCAGGTTGGTCAGGTTGTTCTCCAGAGTTTGCTGTTTGGAGGAAGAAGCGAAAAGGAGGAAGAGGAGAAAGAGAACAGATAAGGAAAACAAGGAACAAGGGGACAAGACAAAACATTAGGAGATCTCAGTCTGCATGGACAGGACAGGTTAGATTGTGGATGCATCAACAACATGCCCGTCAGTGTTATATAATTTTTTAATATTCAGCTTGGAACACAGGAAAGAAATGTATTAATTTACTATTATATTGTCTTGAGGTCTGACACAAATCTGCACAAAAACACCCATGATTTTTCATGTGTGTTTGCTTTAGATTCTGATATACACGATGCTACATCATGTCTGCTGCCTCAGTGCCCTGCCATCAACCTAAAGTCAATAAGCACTAGCTCAAGTATACTGTATCTCATGCATACTGTTACATACAGTATTGATGCTCTAATCTGCTTGTTGTTCTCATGATCATGGCCTGAAGCTGGCATAATAGCATGTGAAACCCATGCAGAAAATCTATATAGAAATGTATTTGTCAACCAGACGTTTAAAACTACTCATTAAATGGGTCCAAAGGATAGGTTACAAAATGTCTGGTAAAAAATAATGCAGGATGGGTGAAGAATGGTGAATTTCTATCCCAGTGGTTATGAAACAAATTGATAATTTGACTATGTTTCTTACAACAAGGCAATGTTACATAGAATATAAATTTATCAATATGGAAAGGGGGAAAAAGTCTTACTGATTACTGATTGACTGACTTACTGATTTGTACTTTTTTCAAAGGTGTTTTACATATTTTAATAAAATCTGTAGATACATTAAATCAAATTATATCTATAGCTGAGTTCAGGTGAATGACTTGTCAATACCTTGTAATCAGCATTTGACATATTTGAAATATACAGTACATTTCAAATTAAACATAATGCAATCTATAAATGCAGATACAAATAGAAAAGCTAGAAAAGCAGTTTTCTAATATACTGTCAGTAATATGATGATTTACTAAACCAAAACAAAAAAACACAAAAAACCCTCAAAAATGACACCAATCAACTTCTACTGGAAATGTTAATGATCAAACACTCAATTAGTATAATTTAACTGTGACTGTTTGCCAAATGCAAAACAAAAAGGTGCACACACACACACACACACACAGAAATAAACTCACTCAAACATATACAGTACAAAAGATGAAAATGGCAACAAGCAAATGAGCCAAAAATAGAACGGCCATTCAAAGGAAGCAAATCAGCGATGGCGGTCACAACGATGGGCATCAAAACAACATTAACGACAACAACCACAGCTGCAAAGAGAACAGCAAAACAAAGCAACAGACAAGCGGCGGGTGTTTGAAGAAGCTCTACTCATGCAAGTGAATGGGACGTGGGCTGGACAAGCACTTGGCCATGACTCTGAAGTCTCACTGTGTCTGTGTGTGTGTGTCTGTCTGTCCAGTCTGTCACGCACCCTCCCTGCTTTCCAATATCTCCTCTGCCTGTCGCTCAGTCTTATTTACTCTGTTTGTTTGTCTGTTTGACTTGGCACCAATTTAATTATTTATCTGCCTGCTTATCTCCCTCCCTTCCTTCCATCCAGGTGTCTACCTGTGTGCCTGTCTGCCTCTCTACATCCCAACAGCAGGGATGGGGAGGAGGAGGGGTGGTGGGTTGGTAAAAGGCAGCCAGGGAACTCACCGCAGCGCTTGTCTTTGAAGCCTCCATTACTGCATCTGACACTCTGCCCGGGCTCACCTGATAAGCCTACAAACACACACATACACCCACATAAGATCACACATAAACAAACTCACAGACAAGCCTGATCGTCCAGCGTCTGCCGCCCAAATGTATAGCAACTGAGAGGAGAACTCCTCCTTGATAATGTGCCACAAACACTCTTCTTATGGTTTTATACATGGCCTTGAATGCAGATGAAACAGTGTGCCTGTAATTTTTTTGTTTCCTTGAAACTGTTGCTGGAGTTACATCACTGCAATGAGCATTTGGTTGTTGGGTTGCAGCCCTGAGTGTGTATAAGGGAGTTTGAAGTGGAACATCAATGAGAGGGGACAGATGGGTCATTAATTAGCAAGCTGGAGACAAAGATGATTAATACATCAGAACACAGTAGCTTCCCATGAGACTGCAGTGAAACAAACTTGTCTGTCCTCTACATGCATGCATGTGTGTTTGTTTCTGCTCACGTATGAGTCTCATTGTACATTAAGGGCTCATTTGTGCATCCATGTTGTCAGAGAAATATATGTTTCTGTGTTGGTAGATGATGTCTGCAATTGTATCTGCAGGTGAACAAATTACAAGAAGAAGTGTGTATCCTCCTACATGTGACCGTATAAAGTTGCTTGACTGTGCTGAGGTCTGCCTGACTTGTGTTGGCATTCCTGTGGCTTCAGCCAAGCAGGCAGGACGAGTGGCAGAGAGAGAGGGGGAAGCAGAGAGAGAGGGGGAAGCAGAGCAACCGTCAACAAGAAAGTCATTAAAACACACAACAGACATCAAAGACAGCTAGAACCACTCAGAGATAGAACGAAGTGGAGAAAAATATGGATAAAGGGTGAAAGGGAAGGAGAAAATGGTGCCTTGGGTGCCAGCAAGTGTTGGATGGGTACTAACATGCAGAAGGTGGCAAAATTAAATGTCAACCCAACCCAGGATAACATTGTTATTATATGACATGATGGCTTATGCAATCCAATTCATTATTAGAAAAGATACTGTAGTGCAGCTGTTTGGAGCTTGAAAAGACACTGAATTGCAGCAGCTATTCATAAAACAATTGTATAATGAGAAAAATGTGTGTAAATCAAGAGTAGATTTACAGATAGAGACTAAGACATATGCACGCAGAAGAATAATACAGAAAATACACATCTAAACATACAGTATGAAACATTTGATCATGCTAACCCACCCAGTATCATGAAATTGCGTAATTTGGGGCAAGTGTGGTTGGATATGTGTCAAGTTGAATATCTTCACTGTACTAATAATAATATCCAAATAGGCTATAAATATCACCCATTTCACTCTGCAGTCTAAATAGGCGATACAGTATATTAACAAGTTTAGATAACTGTAGCTTTGTCAATCAGCTTAAACAGTAATTACACAGTGACAGACAGAGAATAGCGATGATGGAAAATTGGGCTAAATTGAGGAGTGAAAGAAAAGTAGAGCAAGGTGGATAAGATGAAGCAGAGGAAGACACTTTAGGCTCAGGGAGGAGGAAATCAAGTTGAAATGAGCGATGAATTGCATTTTAGTTGCTTGAAGCAGGTGATGGCGCCTGCTGGGGTAGACAGGGTTATTAGCATAGGGTAATATCATTCATTCACCGATTCAGCTTTGGAAGCGGCATGTCATACTTTAAGAGTGAACAGTGAGTGTGCAACAGAGATATAGAGAGCTGATGAGATGGAAATAGGCATGAGTCCTGTGCTGAGTGGGGCAGCTTGGCAGAGTAACTCCAGTCTGGCCAGCCCTCTAATTCAGGCTTCTGTCTCTTCTGTGGGTCTCTTTTCCCTTGTTATCTGTCTTTCTGTCATTCTATACCATTCTCTCCTTTCTACTGTGTCTCTTCTCTCCCTCTAACCTGACTTTCTGTCTCCTCCCTCACTTTGTGTCTTGCTACTTCAGTCCTGATTCTGTCTGTCTTGGCACAGTTACAACTGCAGCTGCTGACAGTCCATCATCTTAGGTTAGATCACCACCCCCTCATAAGACATCATGTGTTGAGGGACTGCAGGGTCTCATTCCTTTATAGATGGTTTCTCTTTGAAACAAAAAGAACAGATCCCTATGGATATTACAGTGGCTACAGACACTGGAGAGGAGGATTGTGCAAGAAAAAAAAATCATACTTCTTTGTTACACGAGTCTTGCGTATGATGATGAGTTTACTGAACATACATGTGACTCGTGCAAGTTTGAGACTACTGTCAGAGTTTAATCTCTATTCATGGCTGTTCACACAATCACAAAGTACCATAAAATACAGAGATTTGGCATTATAAAGTCACAAAAAATCATGTCACATGAGCAGTCCAACAAGTCAGTAACTAATTTCTTCAGAACCGTCTGCATTTGTCCTCTGTAGTAACATGTAACAGTAACTGTGGCAAATTATCAATAGGCAATTTCTGAAATCATATTACGGTAATCCAATTACAGTTTAATGTGTCACTCCCCAACCTGAGGCATGGGTTGAGCATTAAAAGACTTTCAGCTGAGGTCAAATTCATGTTCAAGAATGGGTGAGACAGTACGAGAGGACAAGTATAATGAAATTCCACATATCAGGCAGTAGAGAAGGTTATATTCTCACTATTAAGAAGTTGAACAAGACTTCATCTGACACTGTATCACTTGCCTAATAAAATGAGTCTGTCCAGCAGCTGAATCTCTGAGTCTTTACTACAACGTGACAACAAAACGCAACCACCATCACAACAAAAACAGAACAAAATGCCCTGAAGGTAAGTATCCAACTTCAAAGTCGTTTTCTTTTAATTAATTTGGGAACCTCCCTCGTGCACAAGAGAAACAACAAGACTTGAAATGAAAGCGAGAGAAAGAGGGAAGATTAAACTTGACAATAAGAAACAGAATAGACCAAGCTCATTTTACAGCTGTTGTTAACAAGAGGCTTTTCAGAGTCTGGACGTGTCAGTAACACGAGCCTTCTGGGAAACGGGGTTTTTGTCTGAGGATAATATTCCATAGGGCAGAACTCTTGAGACCAACGAATTGTAGCAAAGTATAATAAACGTGGAGTCACGCTTGTGTCATAACCTGCAGGCAGGGACAGAATTGATGAGGCCAGTAGGGATGATTAAAACTAGCTAAAATGTTAACACTTTGTATCTCACTACCAGGAGAGGTGATTTATGCATTTTGTCTTTCTCATGGTGAACTGAGTTGGGTTACTCAGTGCACCTACTAACAATTCAACATCAAAAATAAATGTACTCCAAAACGTCACATTTAACAGGAAGGTATTAACATGCTACAGATGTTTAAGTGTACTCCTGTGTCCTTCAAACTAAAAGTGACGATGAGAACACGAGGTGCAGTCATAAAGAGAAGCAGCTAGATAGCTAGAAGATGCTTGCTTTCATTTATAAATCTTCTGGGGGAGTTTAAATAAAGTTTGTCAGGAAAAGCAGTAGAAGGAAACCAGGGAAGGGTAAGGAAGGACAAGTCTACTGCCACTGTGAATCTTAGGATTCTGTTTTATAAATCTCAATTTCTTTCCCTTAAGGCTTACTGTATGAAAAAAGCCATCTTAAATGGACATAAACCCTACAGTAATTTGTGACAGGACAAAGATCAAGAAATTTCTCTATAGGTTTAAAAGAGAATAATGAATCGTCATGACTACTGGACAACAGCAAGAAAGCCAGACACAAGTTGGCATCTGATGTTGTTTATATCCCATGAGCCTACATGTGCTTTTAGCTCCCCAATTATTTGTTTGGGTCAGGGACAGAGTGACCCAAGACTACAAAAAACAAATAAAAAAAGGACAGAGAAAATGAGACAGAAAATAGTAAATACAGAGATGCTACATAAAGTAGAGTGATATCCCTGATGATTTCCAAGCTTTCTAAGCCTTTATTAGACAATTTCATATCAGATTACAGGCTGAGGATACTGTGATATTTGAATGTCAAGTGATGGAAATGTAATACTGTGGATTAGAGGGGCCTGGACTGAGATGAAGTGGGGTTAGCAGAAAACAGTGATATGGTTGAATGGGCTTAAAGGATATTTCTTTTTCATTCCAGCGGACCTACATTGGATTTTTTTCCCTTTTCTTTTGAAACAGTGCAATGCCGTTTAATACAGAGAAAAGAAAATAACACATAAACAAGTGGCTTGGCTGGTGTTCAATGCGATCAATATCTCTGCTTAACAGAGAGAACAGTTGTTATGTTTTTTTTTGTTGTTATGATACACTAATTGTGTTGTGTATTAACTGTCTATATCTATAAAATGAGTATAGATTACTTTGAAACTAATGAGGAATTATATCTTAATGGTGGGTTAAATTTTACACTATGTTTTTGATTGTGATTAAAAATGGAATTTACATCACACGTATCACACATCTGACTTATCACACATGTCATGACTTGACTTGTTCTGTATATCTGATAAAAATGGAATTTACAGAGAAGACGTCAAAGCCTGAACTGAAATCCCAGTGATGCAACAGATACTGTATCTTTCTTGTCTGTTTGAAGTTATTTCAGCTCTTATCTACTGTAGGTTACGTGTGTGTTCAGCTCTTGTGCGTTTATTGATTTGTGCACCACTTCCATCGCATAGACTCCAGAGCCTACAGTATATCTGAAATCAGCAGGTGTTACTGGAGCTTTAAAATTGTTTCATCATTGGACTTGAACACAGTTGATAACCAAACTACTTATGCAGGTCCAGCCTTTCCTACAGCGGATGATATCATTAAGTGTGTGCCGCTAGCTGTGGACAAGATGAGGACTATTCCTGACCTGAAGACTTAAACGGTACCCATCCACTATGACTCCTGACTAAAGACATTATCTCATAGTGATTTGACCTGGCTGCTTTGACGAGACAGAGAATAGAGCAAGTCTTTAAAGAGTAGCAACGGGGTTTTGAATAAAATATAAAATTTTAAGATGATTGACAGCATAGTATAATCCAGAGAAAGAATGAACGCAGCTTGATAGCTATCATGAACTGAATTAGCTATAATAAGGTTGTGAAATGTGTGTACAATCTGATCTACACTGTCTGTAGCCTTGAAATGGACCTAGATTGCGAGTAAATGAACATGACCATAAACAACTGTGCAGGGTGCACATGTATATGGGTTTCTTGTGTTGCTTGGTATGCTTTGCCCACACACAACTGTCCAGACAATGACAATGTTGAATAAAATCAAGATGTTTTGAGAAGGTACACACTGTAGCAGATAATACACGTCTGTATGCATAATAAAAGACCACAACTCAGTATGGTTGATAATGCAGACATAAGGACTTCAAGGAACTAAAACAAAGTCCAGTTGCCACTGAAAATAACCATGACTGAGAATCTTCACAGACGAAACACAGGAAGATGAAACCTAGGCAGAAACAAGCAGATGTCTGTAGCCACATAGTCACATACTAAGCTAGCCACAATGCAATCAAAGCATAGATTTGAAGTTGATATTGATCAACTGTAGGTAAAATGGCAACACAGTGAATCCCTGCTGCTTACCAAGATACAGTCTTGTAATTCATCTTTCTCTGACATCTTTGAAATTGGAAATGAAACAACTCAGCTCCCACAGCATTATTTCAAAAAGCAGTTTTTTTGGTATTTACTTTTTAGGGCACATGGAGAAAAGCGTTTTTGCCAACTTTGGCACATTACTGAACCAATAAATACATAATTTATATACTGTAAATATTTAGGAAATACAGTATCTGGAAAATATGTTATTAGTTAGGACACAACACAGCTTGTTAGGGAGGATTTCTGGGACTTGTCCTTGCATTCACCTCCCAACACAAAGTCCTGCCTGTAGCATGATGAGTTCTTCTCACCACTTTTTCTGCTCTTGATTGGTTTCCATTGCAAATGGATTTTATATTCACAAATTAATTTAGCCAAAATACCTGCTTAGCTCCTGCATAAAAACCAGATGAGGTAGAGAAAGAGACAGTGAGAGAAAGAAAGAAATGGTGCCTTTCAGCAAAAAACACACAGATAGACAGGCAGCACACAGTCATGTTTCATTGGCTGTAATACAATTATCTAGCTGCTGGCTTGTTGGTGTATTCATATGACATGGTTATTCATTTTGTCTTATTTTTTTTTAAATGTAATAACAGAGTGAGCAGTGTGTTGGGTCTGAGTCATTCTGACTGATGGGAACCCAGAGGTCATTGCTTGGCTCTGTGTTTCTAAAACCCTCTGACTCATTGCTGAAATGAAAAATGTTCAACAGAATACCATCTTTTCAGCAAATTACTGCTATGATTTTCCACCAATTTTGTCCCCCAAAAGAGTGGCCATAAAAAAAGCGGCTTCATACTTTAATTAAATTCAGTCCAAGGTTCTTGCACACAACTATTACTGAGGGTTGAATGTTTCTTAGACACTTCACCGTGCAAACACATTTCTAACTAAAATCAGTTGAGGTATGTGATAGACAAAAAATACCACCCTACACCACCTATACCACCAGCGCAGTGCTATGTTATCTGAATTGGAGTACAGGGATCTATTTTATTAGTGCCACTAATTTAGACTGTGAGTTGAAAAAAAAAAGGTTTAGAACACAATGAAGATGCAAAGCTGCAAAGTCAGGTCCACAGCACCCACAGGTGGCCACAAAGATGTGCCACATACACGCTCACAAATATTACAGCATAATACGAACTGCAACTGACATGCAAAAACAAGTGACTGCAGAAGATGTCTGGCAAGAAGAAAAGCAATCTAATTTGTTATCTGGTTGGTTATCTGGGAGTCCATAAAATCCCAAGTATAAAAGTTTTATATGATTTGTATTCCTAAATAATGCGGGTGCATGCATACGCATAAAACTACCTCATGTTGTTTTGTGCTCAGTGAAGCCAATGATTTCAATATCAGCTTCACAGTGTGGCTGTGTGAATCTCAAATTGACAGCTTTTACTATAACAACTGGAATCACTATGTGCTTCTGATTAAGTACTATAATCCTATTTGATTTCAACTGTACCCAGCATTGTGTAAAAAGAAGTGCGATAAGCACAGCTGTCAGCGGCGCCTAGTTAGCTGATCCAAACAGAACACTGTGCTAAAACTAAGGTGTTGTTCTCACTAAACCTCCCCTAAAGCCTTTTAACATCAAGGCATCCACCCAAAGTGAGGAAGAGAGGAAGAGAGAAAGAGTCTTTCAGATGACAAAAAGTCACAATGGTTTGGAAAAGACAAATGTCAACTTTTTTTTTCTGTTTATGAAACTGATGTAACTTTGTGGCAGCTGTTGAAAACTGATGATTTTTACACTCTCAGGTTCAAATGAATTCTAATGGGTTTTGTTATTACTAAAGATCATCCTCTCTTAGTGGACAATTTAACATTGAATAGACTTTAAAATTATGCCATTACTTGAGACTGTTACGTTTTTGGAAATCAGAATCTACTGTCCATTTTAGCTGCATATACAGTTGGTATAGTAGTACAGCTACAGCTACATTTCTCAATTACTGCAGACATTTTTCTTGGCCCTCTCTGGCTTGTCATCACCATGTTATGCTTGCTGTCTCTCATTAGGTTTTATCTCTAAGGAAAACGTAAAGTTATTGAAAGCCACTGGGAAACACTGACTGAGTTGGTGTTGGCAGTTGGTGTTTTATTCCCCTAAGATACAGCGAATCAGAGATGTGTACACTTCCCCTGTGAAAACGCAATGAATAACTGAAATGACAGTTGTGAGGTTTTCATCATGGCCCCACAGCTTTGAGAGTCCTTGACGGTGTTTTACCATATCACTCGTAGCAAAGTGACACACCAGATAATCTCACTTCCAACACATGGACCACAGCACATTTGCACTTGTGGAAAATTTATGTGCACTTGACAAACACTGGATATGCAGAGCTTTGTGGTTGAGCTGGTACATGCACATCAAACTCATTTCCCCCTTCTGAGAAGGCTGCTTGGAAGAGGCAACTGATACAGGCTGAAGGATGAAGTGATTTTCTAGGAATGATATTGCTGTCGTTATCATGATCAACATATTATTCATCTACTTCTTTGTCATAATCTCGCTTTCTTTAGATATCAATCATCATATCATCAACACAAAAACGTACACTTCAGTAATATGTAAACGCAGTAGTAGTACACTTTTGGGGGGAATTGAATTGATCTGATCATTTTGCATGTTAACGTCATAAACTCCCTGCCATCGTTCACTCAGTGTGCATGTCAGTTGCATTTAGGAGCAGAATGGTCCATATCCCCACGCCACTACCCTGCTATTAAAACTCTAAGTAGTATCTCATTGAAATGAGCCACATGGCTCAAGATACTATCCAATCCTCTCGTGAAATCTCTAACTCTGACTCAAGAAAGAAACTTTGAATTACTGATGTATTCCTTTAAGGAAAGAAAGCAATTATATTGTACACTTACAGTATATAACCTACGAACAGTAAAATCACATCAGGTTCTACTTCTCTTTAGTTATAGTTGCATTTCTCTCCCCTGGCAAACCTTACTGTTTTTCCGGACAGTAGTCAACTAAATGCCTAAAACGTATAAAGTGCATCATTATGTTTTTCGCTCAAAGACTAGTATGAAAAAACTTTTACCATTTACCATTTCCTGTTAAATGGACTGTGATGACAGCTACAGCTGTCGGTTTGGATAGGCAGGACAGGATAGCTAGAAGTGAGGTCTTGTTATTTAAATATTGAGTGATGAAGATTGAATCACCGTGAATACTCACATAATGGAACCTCTAGCATCTCACTGTGCTTTTCTTCCAATCCTCTTCAGCTCTCCTATCCTTCTTCTTCTACAGTGTCTGATGTCATCCTCTCCTTGTTTCTTTCTCAACCCTGACCTTCATCTTCTTGTTGACCACTTCTTCATTTTGTCTTTTGTAAAAACTAAACAAATCTGACATTACAAATCTGATCTCTTGCAAGACTTGCTACGTCCACTTCTTGGTTAAAATTTGAACAACTTTAGAGACAGTATTTGCAAAGCAGACATAACAGAAATTCCCTTAACACTAAATGACATATTTGATCTGATATAAATAATTGAAGTTCTACAAATTAATCTACTCTCTCTTTGGAGTCTGTCACCTCAGAGCCCGATGATGCTGTACATGTCATCTTTTTAAACTTTCAGCCACATAACGGGAACAATAATCTGGTTTGACTGACACTTTCTGAGCTGAAAGCTTTACACTTGTCGGCTTCAACTAAAACCTTCAGAGAAGTTCATCTGAGCTCATGGACAACAAAAAATGAGGTCTGCACTGTTAGACAGTGATAAGGTTATGAGCAACACAGTTTTTTGGGAGAGAGGCTTCATTGGCAGTGAACACCTAGTTTCTGCAAGCATATGATATTGGTGTTATCAGAAGTTGGATAAACACACTCAAACACACACAAACATCAAAGGGACTTGTTGTTATGCAAAATCATGTATAATGTGAAGTATATAATTTAAAGTACAATAGCTTCCATGAACAGATCACAGTGTTGTTTAACTTAATCTGCCACAAATATATGTATAATGTACTGTATATTTTTTGCCTTTCAGATGAAAACACCTTGCTTTTTGCAGCAGTAAAGAGAATGTTATGATAGCCATGTACTTCCCAGGGATAAAAGTTTGAACTTTATTTGTAGTATAAAGTGCAAGTGGAAAAAACTATGAATTGGAGTTAGAAAGGAAAACAACAGATAATGCCATCCAGAAACCTGTGTGAAAGAAACTGTGTGAAACGATTTACACACTGGAGCATTTTATCTTGCCCACCTCAGTGTGACCCCCTACCAGGCCTTGCAGGCATTCAGATGTAGAAGAGAAAACAGAAAAAGGCCCTAACTCTCCTGTGCCCAGGCCGTGGGCATGAGACTCGGCATACACAAAACAAATTAGACTAATGCACACTTGTAATCAAAACGCACAACAATAAGAAAACACACCCCCCTCCTCCCTTTCACCCTCAGTGGCAGAGGTCAACGGCAAGACAGAGTGTCTCTATTAGTATCAAAGCGACTGCATCCCCCCTAACACATGGTTTTGCTTTCTCAAAGGTGGGCAAAGTCATTTACTCTGCTGTACGTGGCCCTATCTAATTGGAGGGACCATGCCCAAGAAGCAAGCCAGTAAATCATGTCACTATCTTGTATTTATAGATGAGGGCATGTAACTGTAGTGCTGACGGCACCACGTAACATTTATATATGACAGCTGTTACCATGACAGCTGCTGGGAAGATGTCCAAAAAAGAGATGGACACCACAGCAGGAGAAAAACATACATAACCCAGCTGTGTCTCAGGTTCACTGCTACGCATTCCTGATTTGTAGAGATTCCAGTGTTATAGTGTGGGGAACCACTCTGTGTAGTGTCTGAATATAGGAAAGACACATTCTCTGCATTCCTGCAACCATGTGTGGTTGACTTTCTGGCGTCGATATCTGGAACAGACATTCCTCTCAGCACGATTACCATGAGGACCTGAACTTCCTTTGTATAATCCCAGTTAAACAGAAACTTCCAGGGATGGTTTTACAAATGAGTGATGTCAGTATTACAAGGATGAAGTTCAGTATATACTATGTATACTGTTCAGTAAATTAGAACTTCACATTTCCACAACGAAAATTAAACTGAGGTTGCATCTACACAACTTTTTTCCTATCTGAACAGAATCTGTGATTTCACTTGGTTTTAGTAGGTATCAGCCACACATTAACATGTCTGAGGAGGTTTGCCTTTAAATTAATCAGCCATTTGCAGAATTGAATAAATAACAACCACACAATGAAAATGTCTTCTAATATGTTTTCATTGTGCTGATGTTTTAGGACAATGAAATCCTCTAATAAAAAACAGTAACTGCATTAGCTTGAAGGCTTTTTTACGAGCGCTGGGGGCAGGTGTATTCCAAAGGGAAATCACTAAAAACATTGTACAGAGCAGCCTGGAAAATAGTGCTATCAAATACAGACTTGTGTATGCTTATTATTTTTTGTAATATACTTTTGTGTCTGTATTTTACTTGTATTTTTTTGCATTTATAATAACGTGAGAAAGTAAGCTTTATATGAATGGTGTCTCCATGTGTTTACTGTATGTATAACCTCATGTACACGTGGCTGTGTGTATCTCTGTGGAGCTTTAGTTGAGTGTTGGCTGCTGCTGTCACCACCATGCTGACCACGGAGGATAGGTGATGTGTTCGTTTTTAGAAGCCATAAAAGAAGCATCTGATGCTGTTAGGCATGCATCAGTGCTCCTCTTTCTCGTCGGCTTTAAGAGTGGGACACTGGAGCACAGTGACGTTAACTTGTGTTCTCAATCTTTCTGTCACGTGAAATTAACAACATCCCACATAACTCAAGTTTGCTATGTCAATTCACAGCCATACTGCCCTATTGTTCCTCTCTTTTCAGTCCTGTCCAAGTCTTGTGATGTTAAATGCCTGATGGACTAAGCCTTCTCTGACAGTAGAGCCAGGTTCATTTGTGGTCTAAAGTTCATGCAGAAGAAAATCACAACCCTGAAGTGATGAACACAGGGGAGCAAAGATGTCTTTTTAAATGTACAATCTAAACAAACACATTTTGTATTCTGTGCCAGAAACAATGGTTGCACTTTCTAGACTGAGTGACTTTTATTTTCTGCTTTAGATTCAATATGGACATTTTTGGAACACAATAGTTACAGTAAATGTGTAATTAGAATTGGTAGGAAAGTCAGAAAATAAACTTTAGAACTTTAATGACAAGTAATAGCAGGACTATTGGAAATGCACACATTTAAAACTTTAATTTACACACCAACCAACTACACATACTGAACATTCATGTTTTTGCAACTGGTGAAATTCTCCTCAGCTTGATAAAGCAAGTTCAATTTCTGTCTTTGCTTTCCCCTAAAAATAGAAGGAGGTGCTCATAGAACACATTACCTGCCAGTAGTACAACGAGAAAATGATTGTTTTAAAATAAACATTTAAGTCAGAGATCAGATGTCATTTTGTCAATATTGTTTTTTTTCTAACTTAAGTTGTATTATGAACTACATCCAGTTTTGCATGTTCACAGTTTTAAACACAGTCACAGTGTCATTTAGTTCATCAGCTCTTTGCTGAAAGGGGAATAATATGTTTTACATTTCAAGCTGTTGCAGCAGTGAAGCTGCTAAACAGCTGTCTTGGAGCCAGCACTGAAGTGGACAGAGCCAGTGCTTTCCAAAAATAAAAAGCATTGAAACCACAAGAAAATGTATGATGAGAAGTGACTATCAAACATAATCACTGCACAAAGCGACGACAATGAGCAGTGAGCTTGTAAAGTCAGGAACAAAGATTATACAGAGACATTGTCGTGCTTCTTCAAATAGTGTGTTTAACATTAGCGATGCTGTGAAGGCTGAGACATGCAGATATAGTATAGTGAAGTACTGACGTGGCTCTATGGTGACTCTCTAGCTCAAAAAGCACTAGTCCAGACCTAGCACCTAGTTTGTGTAGTTTAAAAAGTGGTATATGTTCACCAGCTAGTCACTATCCTTGTATATGGAGCTGAGCAGCTGGTGAACAGTTCTTTTGAAAATGGATTAATGGATTCAATGGCTAAAGGGTTTGTATCTAGTACAACTGCTTGAAATTCAACATTCAGAAAACAGAGATGATTCAATGTTGAAAACTAACTAACCATGATTATTGCTCTCTGGGTGCAGCTCAGAGAATACTAACCACTGGTCTATTTTAAGTTTATGAAGGAATCAGACTTCCCCGTTGTCCTCAGTCCAGTGAAGACGTGATGTTCATCTCACATTGGTGTCATTAGTTCAAACTAAGTATCTTCCCACTGACAACACACTGTTCCTGCCTGGCAGTCTTATGACAGGATGCAGACTTCACATGTACACAGCACACACAAAAAGGAAGTGTGTGCACAGACAAACAAAGACAAAGAAGAACACCGACACTGTTTATGTGTATACATACTGTATGTATACACCAAAACTTCAGTGTATGTGTGTGCATAGGGAGAAGAAGATGAAAGCTGACTCATGAAAAATATTTTTGCTTTATGTCCTGTCAATGGCCCTATAGCTACAAGCCAAAAAAGCTTCTAGACGATCCAGGCACCTGTGATTTATCTTTCTGACTGAAAAAGCGCCTGTGATTAGAATTAGTCAATTTAATCAAGTCCTCAGAATCGTACAAATCCCCCGGAGACACCGGAATGTAATTTCTGAATCAAGCCTTGTAGTAATGTTCATAGACTGCATGTGTCATCAGTTTCCTCAAGCAGACCCCCTCCCTTTCTCTCATATAAGCGTGATCGGTTCCACGGATTGTTGCAGATTAATAGTAGGGAGTGCTTACTCATGAAGTATTACAGAAAATAATGTGGCAATATCTGAAAGGTTGAAATCAAAATGCTTGGAAATCAGTGGAAAAAACATCAGCGCAGCAAGATGAGTTTCCCCAGCTGATTAACGTGTAAATCCTCTAACATTGTTGTGTGTTGCTGCCAGCTATCTGACTGAAATACATACATAGGAATGAGTTTATGATCTATCATGTATTATAACATATAATCTTACATATGAACAAATATAGCTACAGTAACAAAACAGATAAGAAAATACACAAAACCAACTCTGGCAAGCATAAATAAATTGTAAGTTTACACATGTACAGCAGTTTTTGACAGTGTTTCACTAACTAATTTGAAATAGGTAAAATTGCCAATTTTGAAGTTTTAATTTTTTTTTTGTAAATTTATGTATACTATATGTTTGTTAGGCTGACAACATAGAGGTGAAAAAGTTGTATTCATCAACTGCTTAGTTAAAATGACTTTCCCCTGAGTGTCAAATGTGTGCTCAGCTAAGCTTTGCTGTGCTGTCAGCTTCTTACAGCTTTATGCAAAAATACACACAACACAAGCCTTCGACTGCCTGAATTCCAGTTTTAAGCCTTGTAAAAGGCAAAAGAAAAAAATGACAGGAAAATCAAGCAGGGTTTGACTAGCATGAATTTAGAAAGTAGTTTCAGGAATATAGGCTGAGGTTGACGGGCCTAAACCTTTTGTGCTGATAGTTGATGTTCCTGAAGTTTACCTGGGATTTTTTTTACCCAGAAAATGTATCAGTATGATCAGGAAAAATCATCTAAAACAATATTTTGTCCTTTTTTTGTCAACAGAACACTAAAACACCCAATATGAAAAATTTAATTAAGGGTTGCAGGCCTAGCAGACATATCTGACAGCAATAAATACTGTGGGATAAAGTGGAACTTTAAAAACTATTATTTTACATAACTAATATTAAATAACACTTATATATACGTTACAGGGAAAATAAAGTTTAATGGCAGACTTGAGGCAGAGTCGTGACCCTCAATTTTAAGGATGATGAACAACACTCATTTGCAGCGTATAGTTATACGTTGTAGGAGTACCCTTAGAATGTATTATAGTGATGTCACTAAATAATACATAAATGGAGTGGATACATTCGTACATCATTCTCAAACATACACGATAAAGTCAGAGATGAATACTATCAGCTACATCCATCTTTCTGCATTGCATTGTATCTGTTCTGAGACCGAAGCTCTTAAAAGCATTCCCCTTCCTTTCTGCATAAATTGTGCATATGCATGATACAGTGGCTGGGAGTGATTTGATAAGGTTTTTTCATGACCCACTAAGTTTTATAATGGGCTGGCGTGACATATTTTCACAACACATGCATGATGCATTGACAGGGTGCACTTGTGTGCCTAGTGCAGTATATGCTCTGGGTCATGCACAAACGCACACATTCATGCACACTTCCTGATAGGCGCGTTAGCACACGTAGGCAGAGAACTGGCGCATGGAGACACTAAAAGCTTTCCACCACATCATTGGTGGTTCCGTCAGCATGACTAAGTGTGCTCACACTGTTCTCCAGATAGAGCCATGTCAGACCCACACATGTCAGACCTAATGGCATCTGCTTCACCACACACACCCAAGTGTGCTTGTAGGCACACACATACACACACACACACACCTGTAAATGCAACACACGGGCACACATATTTGAAGATGATCATATACCTTCCTACACACCAACACACTGCGAGTCTCGCTATCACCAGCAATATACTGCTGTGTATGTGGCTTTGTGGGCAACTGTGGGAAGAGAAGATAGGTGTTACCTAAAACAAGACTGACTGGCCAGGAGCCAAATGAGGGAGCGGGAGGAAAGCAAGAAACAGAGTGACAGGAAGCAGGTGGGAAAGATAATGTTTGTGTGTCTGCATGCAAAACAGCAAAAGTGGGAGTAATACAGTGACAGTGTGAGAGGACAGTGACAGAGAAAGTGGGAGTCTGTGTATGAGAGAAAAAATGTGAATTGTGACACTGCAGACTTTCAATTTTCAATTCAATTTTCCTCTTAAAATCAAATCAGTGTTTGGTGTAAAATCAGTTGAGGTCAGCTGAACTCTTTTTTTGTGTACTGGCCCATATCTGTCTGTGTGAAAAGAGAGTCAGAAAGTTGTGGGTGTGGATGTGATTAAATGCACATGAATTTGCATCTACTCAAGCAAACGTGCACAAGCTTGCCTCTGGATTTAGCAAAGCAAAATGAGTGTAAATACAGCAGAAGTGGAGTCAGTAGCAGAAGCAGACGTATTGCATATACTGCACAGAAAAGAGTTAGACAGTGCCCTAAGGAGCTTAGATGGAGGGAAAGTATAAGCTATGAGGAGAAAGGGGGGGTGAAGGAAGAACGCAATGGGGATAAAGGAAAAGAAGCAGGGCTGGAGGGACTGAAGGAATTGAAAAGAGGGGAGAGTTTGAGAGTAAAGACGGGGAAGGGGTAGGTTGGGGGTGGTGTGGGGGGTGTCGATATGCTACAACTTGCCTCTTCCAAAACAGGAATTAATCCAGTAATCGCTGGGAAATGTTTTGCATATTTCTTAATTTTTCCCATGTACACAACAATCTACCAAAGTACACGTGAGACCTGTCAAGACTTTAAAGATATACACACACACACAGACACACACACAACAGCAAACCCCACTGTTGTAGGGGTTAGTGCACATGATGCCACAGAGAGCTGAAGATCCAGTGTTTAAGTTTATCTGCTGCTTATGTTGAGTGGCACTCATTGTCACAAATGTCCGTTCTGCTATGGGCTTTTGCTGCCATGTCAGTTCATTAGCACTTGATGCTAAACTACACTCACCTCACCTCAAACCCTCAGGAACCTAAGTCAATAAATTAACTGCCAGTAAAGTAGAAGACAAGAGAAAAAAGATGTCTTGAAGACGATGTTGGAGTAATGTGATCTTTCTTCTTTTTCTTTCGGCTTCTCCCTTTAGGGGTCACCACAGCAGATCATCTGCCTCCTTCTCACCTTATCCCTAGCATCATGCTCTGTCACACCATCGCCTGCATGTCCTCCTTCAGTACATCCATGACTCTGAGGTCTTCCTCTTTCCCTTCTGCCTGACAGCTCCATACTCAACAACCTTTGTCAAATACATATGCAGTCCCTCCTCTGCACATGTCCAAACCATCTCAACATTCTTTCTCTAACTTTGTCAATGTACTCATTTCTAATTCTGTCCATCCTGTTCACTCCCAATGAAAATCTTAACATCTTCAGCTCTGCCACCTCCAACTTGGCCTCCTGTCTTTTTGCTAGTGCCAGCGACTCCAAACCAATTTATCCTTGAATTTTTCCTTCTGTCTTTGGCTTGTTTCTTCTTCATTTGCTTCTTCCTTCTTTCAGCTTAAGTCTTTTTAATTAAACAAAGAGTACTTTGTGATCTCTAGGTACTTCATAAAGGTTCAACATAAAGATATGTGCTGACACAAAATCATGTAAGCACAAGGACTGCATAGTATACAGACAATGTCTCATCTCAGAGCAGACCAAAACCACCGGACATACACTGTAGAAAACACCACAATTCAGCAAAATTACAATGATGACATGTAAATCACCATAATTCCTGATGGTCACTAAAAGGCAGATGAACTTTATTATTGTGACTATAGAGGTATAAAAGGTATAAAATAATTATTCAGTAACCATTCACTAAAATAACTGGGATATTAACTCCCTTGCCTACAACTGAAAAGATTGATACCACACTGCAGGGTATGCATGGTAAACATGAAGCTGGAGCTGCCAAGTGAGATGCGATAGTGTTCCCATCAAACTCACAGCAAGAATAAGCGGATTTCCCAAAATTTCTTTAAAACACAGATGCCAACAGAAATGGAAACGTGAAACAAAAATGCAAATTAGTGTGTGTAGTGCTGCTTCTCAGATAAATTCTTCTAGGATTGGTAATTGGACTTACCCATCTTGCAACACTCACCTGTCTTTTTCTTAATGTACACAATTCTCACCTCTTACAGACTCCTGTGTACTGTGCTTCACTGAGAGCACACAATTTGTACTTCAGTGTTTTAATTTTGTCTACCCAGTCTATGAAAGAGCATGTTTACCTAAATTATACTCTGATGAGCTGGCAGTAGAAACTTCCAAGGCAGCAGGTGATGAGTTATTCACTGCAACAATAGAATATATCTAAGCTGGAAGTGATTTCAGAGAGCGAACAGAGATGTAAAGTTCAGTACCTTTAAGCTACAGTCTTTTAAGCAGATCAAAATAAAACACTATTACCAAAGTCTGCCAATTATAAGACACAACTGTCTTTGCTTCTGAAAAAAAGAGTTTAACTGCTGCCTGGGGAATTAATTCACTCCCCTGCAGTTTCAGCTGCGCTATATTTTGTCTTTACAACACTGGCACATACTGGCATTTTCTCTCCTGAAATATCCATCCCTCTCGCCCAAAGGAAGCTACAGTACCTTTCCCTTAATCATTTTGTGACAGTGTATAGGAAAAATGTGGCAGGTATTCCAGGGGTCAAACACTAGTTGACCAGTGGCCAATAAGAAATGTTGTTTGGGTCATTGCAGAAGCCAGTCAATACCATTAGTTATGTATGGTTGAAAAGTCAACCAAGAGTGTTTCAATGACTAATATTAATTAATTAATTGTTATTAAATAAAGAAAGAGGGGAAACAGAATGCAGTGGTTAACACATACCACTGTTTGACCTACATCGTCCATGATTAACTATGCACTAATAGGACTTCCTCTCCTCTGCCTTGCCATGAGTGAGAAGAAGATTACATGTTACTGCCTCTGGCAAGCTGAGCTGGAGCTTGGACTGGGGCTAGTCTCCTCCCAGATTTGGGGTAGATTGGGGATTTCAAAGTCAAAAAAGTTCAAAGTCTTGGCTAGGGAACGTTCAAAGGAACCACAGCCAGCCATGAAGTGGTGAGGAAAAGAGAGGGAAAGCTAGTTACTTAGAGTAAACTTCCACAGCCTGTAGAGAATGAGGTGGCAGAAAGAAAGGGAGGTTGGGGGTGGGGGATACATAGCAGTGTAAATAAACTTCATCGTTGTATGTGTTAATTCGATTAGATGTGTTGAGCAAGTGGAATTTTGCTGACATGCTCATGCAAAACTGAAAGTGAGAGCCAGAGTTTTAGTAGCACAAATCATCAATAATACAGACTAAGGGATTACATTTTGCTGAAATAAAACTGATGTTCTGTGCCACTGAACACATCGCTGCTGTTGTTGTGTTCACTTTGGAGACCAACGAGATGGATTTTCGTTGCACATGGAATGCTAACATTGTCTCTTGAAACAGTAATACTCTAGATTTCTTTTATGAAATATACATTACTAATCAAAACAATATACATATATTACACATCTCTACCAAGATAGCACTTTCGCAGGTGCCCATTCCTCTCCGTGTGCTCCAAAGTGCCATTAAACACAATCGAACCACAGCAACGCCCTTGCACCGCAGTGCAAATTTCAATGAAACTTCCTTAATCTAGGTGACTTCAGAGATTCACAGTAAAAAAATACAAAGGTTCAACTGTTCAAGTATGATATTAACTAAAAAAAAGTATTTAATGTACATATTAATACAATATTTGAAGTAGACTATGAGATACTGTAGACACACTTAATGCCCACTGCTGCAGTGCTTCTTTTACACTATGAAGTATGAACATAGAGCATCTGCAAACTTCAGACTCAAGTTATTGCTATCATACAACTTTCAGTACCTACTGTATATTAACATGATCAAATAAACATTTTACACTTTTACGTATGGTCTTGCCTTCTATGCACATTTACACAGTATTACAGAAAAAAAAACTAACAAACGAAAATAATCAAGAAGTATTC
>JAUBNQ010000002.1:13177791-13189732 GCA_032353495.1 Ctenopoma kingsleyae | reverse complement strand
CTTTGATATTACTTTTTAGACAATGACTTGCTAGAAATCTAGATAAAAATCATACAAATTCAACAGTTTCCTGTGTTTTCTCTCAGAGATAAACCATATGTCATCCTAACAAATATGCAGTGGGACTGTACATCTGTCAAGAAAGTTGTATCACAACAAGAAAACAAAATCTAACCCTCAATTATTAAACCAATGAAAATCAACAGACAGTGCATGAATGTTTTCTTGGATTTATACAAATGCCCAATTCATTTGTTGAGTGAATCAGCAGTCCCACTTTATTCCCTATAGGACAGAGCTCAGTGCTGCTTATGCTGATGTTAATGTGACTGTGTTTAACAGTGCATGGTGTTCTAATTAACTCCAAGCTATAACACAACATCAACAGGCTCATTAAGCTTTAGCTATGTCACTCTGGGGAAACTGTGTCGACTATCAGGGACCAAACCGCTGGCTTCATGGTAAAGGCATTTGTTCTGCAGACAGACTGGCACACACAGATTTTCACAAAAACATACGCACAGTCACACACACACAGACCAGAGCTACACATTTACAACCACAAACTCTTTCTGTCTCGTTGTCTCTCTTCATCTGCCATTCTTGCTAAGGTGAAGTGCCCCATCTGGAAGGAGAACAGCTTGAGCTGGTGCTTGAGGAAAAACACACACATCACAGGCACACACAAATCCAAGCAGGTGCACACACACACACACACACACACACGCACAAAGCTCTAAGGCACTCACTCTGATCTATTGTTGTGTTGATTATCGTAGCAAGATTTTTTTGGTCTCGGAGTTCTTAGTGAAACATATTAAAAAAACAGAGACATCAATGATGATTCTGTCTGTCTGAAGATGCAGAACTAGATAAATAATTTCCTTTCGTACACACGCACATACACTCTAGACTATGAATTCTAATAAGCTTATGCTTCATATTTTTTGTTCCAACATCCTTATAAACCCATACAAGGTCACATCCTTAAAGAGATAAGTCAGGTATTAATCTGTTCTTTGCAAAAAACACAGAAAGTGGAGGAAACTGTTTAATAGCAATGAAAAAGCTAAGTTGCTATTGTGAAGGTTAAAAATTATAAAGGTCATGGAGGGAGTAAATCCGTGTGTGCAACAAAGATGATTATGATCGGATAAACAGTCGACTTGTAAAAAACAAATAGCGCCCCACTGAATTGTAGTTGCACAGCTGCACAACCAAAACGAAAACTTGATTGACACTTGATGATTGGGATGATGGGTCCACATGCACATTTTCGTTAATGAAAGTATTTCAATTTCTTGAATTATATTTAATCAGTACGGATTGGCTCCAGCACTCCCATGACCCTTACGACATGCATCCACATGTGGATCCTGAACCCAAACAAGCAAACTGACACAGTGCCAGCTAATGACAGTTGCACTTAAACACACAGATCTGTGCCTTGAGATCTTAGCCACTTTGCAAGTAATAATATTAATAATAATTGGCACTTGGGGAAATTTTTGTGGCACCAAGGGTTCAGACTTCAGTGTCTGATATGTAGCCAGGGATTGGGGAAACTGGAAGTCAAACCACCAACGTTCAACATATTGGAGTTCATAATAATAATAATAATAATAATAATGATCTCAACACAGTGACAATGTACAGTGAATCACTATTTTTTTAAACTGGCCTCACCTCCAGCACCCCAACCAGTCCCTTTAACTACAACATCACTATTGTCTCTTCCCTAATTGTACCTTGAATATATCCATCTCACTGGAGGCTGTCAATCACAAGCTTATCACAGTAAAGGAAGAGGAACAGGAAATCACACAGTTGAAGTTTAAAGGCTCCACAGAGCAAAGCAACGGTAAACAACAGCAGCAGGGGGTATGTGTTCTTCCTTTGCAGGGACTTTGGAAAACTCACCCAAGACATATTTTTCCCTGTGGGACCTTAAAGCTTGTATTCTCATGAAAAAAAAGCTTTCATTTGTCATGACTGAACTGCATTTTTGTTGTGCTTTTTGGTATAAGGGAGTAGGTTAAAAATAATGCAGTTATTCTGTGTCCCAACATACAGTATAAAGAACAGTTAATGAGAGCCATAGGCAGCGAGTTAATTTACAGTTCAATTCTCCCTTGATACAGGGCTACTGCAGGTGATGGAAAATTAGGTGTAAAAAAAAAGTAGGTGCAAAACTTCATTGCAGTTTGAAGAAATAGTTAGAACTCTACAATCCATTTGACAACTACTTGTTGTGAGGAAAGCTGAAATAAAAGCAGTAAGTAAGCAAACTAAACATCATGGCTGACAATCGTTAGATGTTTCAACTCACACATACAGGAAACTAAGGTTGGACATTTAGCTTTTGGACAGACCAAGGTCTGCACCAAGGGTGGAACAAGCAGCTATTATGTTTTATCTATTACTACTACAATACAACACAAAACACAGTGGAAAATAGCTTGGACATTTAGCTTTTGCACAGACCAGAGTCTGTATCACTTACAATAAATTTCACACCCATTTATTCTGGAGAAAGAAAAATAAAACTGACAGCTAAACCTTATTGGTGTGTCAACTGGCAATAACATAACATGTACAAATAGTAGCTTTAGGTCTGAGACCAGTTGCATAGTACCTGCTAAACAAAGACAGATGCTATTCAACTAACAAGATCAGTTTGTAGTTTTGTGGCCTCCATCTGCTGTGGACCTGTTATGTAGTAAGCGTTCCACAAATATCTCCAAACTGGCAAAAGGTTAGAGATACTAATAATGAATTAAATTAAAGGTTTCTCTGCCCACTTGCTCATTATTAATAGTAACACATTACTAATTAAAAAACTGCCTGGAACGAAACATAAAAATTAAGCTTTTTTTTTACTGGAAGACAAAAATGTGTTCAAACATAGCACAACAACATGGTGGTTTAATTTCAATCTCACAGGTTATTTCTCTTAAACAAGGTACTTTCATTCATTACTTTACATGATAACCAGATACCACACCCGGAGCAAACATGTCTTTCTGCTGACTTGTTTTCAAAATGTTGGTAAATCACATACACAGGTACTAATTAAGGGTGTAAATAAATACTGCAATAAGGTAATAAAAGTACCTAAAGGCAGCACTGCTGTATGAATACTTTCACTATTGACCATGTTAACAAACATAACTCTCAAGTTCTTTCCTGAAAAGTGGCATTTAACCTAATCGTCTGAGCTGAGCATTTACATAAACCAAACAGAAATGGGACATTGTTTGACTGGATTCAGAGGATTTTAGTCGTATTAGTGGACTGAAATGCTGACATTTTTTGGAAAGCAATTCATTTTAGCCACTGGGGTTAAAAATATCCACAAGCATATGATACATGTCAGGACCAATCACTGCTGAGTTTTGCCAGACATCATTAGACGGCCACATTATTGTTTTGGAAATAGGAAATTGGGCTGACCTCAAAATGAGAGCCCTGCAGTTGGCCAGACACACCGAAACTATACATGTGACTATATACATGGGATTAAGCAGCACATTAACTTGTTGTATTACATTTCAGCGCAGTCTTTGACAGGAGTCATGTGTCTCAATGCAGCTGTTTCATGAGATAAAGGGGACTTTTTGAGCATATGAGAAACAATCCTGGGTTTCTCCAGTCACCCTCTTTCATTCTCACTGTTCCCCTTCATCTTCTCCTCACTTCTTCTTCTACTCTCACTTCTTCTTCCCACCTCCACTTGCCCGGTCCTTCCATCTCTTCCTCTCCCAGCAGTTCTTTTCCAGCCTCTCTTTCCCCCTCCCTCTGTAGCAGACCTCAGAATGGACTGGTTTCGTCAAACATGTGATTCCTATTCATAGAATGTAAACAGTAATACAGCCAAGATGGTGTTTCCATTTCACATTCAGTGCAGTTGAGCAGGCTGGCGTAAGCTTAACTCTCTCACTGCTACACAACAGTTTCTGTTACAAAACCTAATTTAATTTAAATTCCACAGTTTGTATATTTATTTATTTGAGTATTTAGCCACGTGCTTTCTGAAAGAGACTTTATTAGGGAAACATTTAACAGTTTTCAACAAAATCCACTTTTCAATGGCCTCGCAAGCATCTGACCGGTTTCAAGGTCAGTCTGCTCTCTGCCACCAAATCAGTGGAGTATAAAGGCGGCAGGCAGAGCTGTGACTCACAGCACCAGTTTCCCCATTCCCTGCAGTGTTACTGTAGCTCTTGATGGGAAAAACATGGGCTGAAACTCATGGGACAGTTTCACTTGCTTTTTTTCACTATGTCTCAGTTTATCTCACAGAAACTCCCATATTACATAAAAAATAACAGAACAAGAAATTCTGCATGAATGATATTTGCACAATAGGGAACCGATGTTTTCATCTAGTTATTGACATACTGGAAGCCGTCCAAACTAAGGCTTGACATGGACATGATTTAGTAAATATACTCATAAAGTGATGACAAAATGTATTAAATCTGTGTTTTATTCTCTGTATAAACAATACAAAAAATGCACAAATGTGATCATAAATTATTAAAAAATTAAAGGCTTTAAGAAAACAAGGTTTCTTTACCTATTATTTTCTAATTGTGTCTATGGCTTCAGGTGTGGGTGTAAGTGCATTGCTATAAAATCTAGTCTGTATGCAGAGCTGCATATTCTTCTATCTACATATATTAAAGTGGGTTTTTGTGTGTGGCCATTATGCCCCAATTCTATTTAAAATTAGTAATGCAAATACAAGTGCATTAGTATTGCATGCTTGCTTTAGATTTCTCTCTAATAATGAAAAGTGTACGGTGTAAACTGGGGTAAAAAAAAAAAACACACTAATTTCCACTGCTCTATTATGCTTGTCCACAGTGTTACTGAGGACTCTATTTGTGATGGACATTTGCTGATGCAAGAAATAAAATAAACAATCAATGCTTGTCAAGTGTGAGTCAAGCCAGACTTGTTAATTTGTTTTATACATTCATACTTGAAACAAAAATGAAATGAGATTTTCACAGGGTTGTGACAGTGAGCAGAAAACACACCATCTCCTTTACCCTCCACTTAATACTCCTGCCTGTTACAGCTTGGCAGCCTGTGGGTAATAAAGTTAATACTGTCAGACGTCGTCTCATCAACTCTCTGAGGCTCTTTTGCTGTGGTGGAGAGCCTTATCAGGCCTCAACACAACACTGTGTAGCATCCATGCCCCTGCTTCACTTCAAACTGCTTCCATTATTCATGTGCATTTGCCCAGGTGAGAACAAACCCAGGATCAGAAGTTGGCAGAACAGCTTATTAGATATTTAGACGCAGCTGGGAATGCTGAGGGGGAGGAAAGGATGAACATAGACAAGGAGAACTGAGGTACCACTAACTGTCAACAAAGACAAAAATATAAATTGGTAAAAAGGCTTCAAGCCATGTGGGTAAACTGTTGACAGATTGCAGTCAAGTGGACAGTACCATGAAATTCTCCTGTTCTAATGTGTCTTTTTCTGTAGCATTCTAAGAGAACTTCCTATTAGTTTAAAACTGACTGAGGTAAATCAATATTTCCCTCAATTCCCACATCTAGTTCAGTCTCTCTAACTTTACTATCAGAAGTTCAGAATTGTGAGATATACTTTCTAAGCCCCAATTTGGCTGTTCGGTGAATTACTGGGTTTGCTCTCATACAAAAAGAATATTGACATTTCAAAGCCAGCTCACCTTGAACAGTGTGAAAAACATGGTTTTATTTTCTATGATTAAGCTTCACAGAACTCTATAATAACTATTATTTTAGAGCAAAACAATTCGACAACATGCACTGCAGAAACAAAAATGAAACGATTAAGTGAAAAAGCTAACACTGCAGAACTTAAGATATCTATTGTTTGCATGGCAGAAAACAAACTTGCTTGTGTTAACTATTGACACCAATCTACCTTCAGTGTTTCTATACTTGTATCTGAATGTGTGTGCATGCATGTATGTGTACAAGAGCATAGCACCAAGTTAATGGCTTACCTTTTACTGGAATTTTCTATAAATATGCTAATTTTCTTTACACTGTGGGAAAAAGCAATCTATGCATCACATAAATGGCACTTTCAGCTTCCAAATAGAGGATCTTTTCAGCAAGAAATTGCATTCCTGGCCCCTGTACACTTATAATAGCCTGGAAGGACTGTCAAGAAAACAATAGTGCTCTTTGTAAAGAGTGACAATATATTCCTGAAAAGTTTTCCCATTGCAAAGAACAGCTGACAAGTTAAAATGCATCGTATTTGTCTTCTAACTGAGCAGGCTAACTGCTCCGTAAGGTACCATCCTATTTATCAGCAGCTTGCAAATGTGTATTAGCAAATGATATTAACCAAGTCGCTGTGTTCTGGAGGAGACGCATACCCTGGTCAATAATAACGTCTGCCTTATTGTATGACAGCTGTCATTATTACGAAACACAACAGGGAAAAAAAAAATGCAGACCATGCTTTTGCAGCCACTTTGTAAGACAACAGCCAACAACAGTTTTTCATGATGACAAAGACTACTAAGCTATATTATTACAAATTATTACAAATCAATTCTGCTAGTGTATGTGGTGATAAGCTTAGGATGACGGAAGACAAAGAGTGTATTGGTGATGAACGTGTGCCCGTATACAACTCTCCCTTATTCCACCAAATATTGATTTCCAAACGCTTCCTAAGTTAAAACATTAGTAATATGTAAAAATAAATATGAACTTGTTTTGTTGTTTTGTTTTGTTTTGTTTTGTTTGCATTATTTGAGGTCTGAAAAAACTGGACCTTTTCTGGTATTTTGACCATTTTTCATTTCCTGCAAATAAATGCTCTAAATGATAATATTTGTATTTGGAATTTGGGAGTTACGTTGTCAGTAGTTTATAGAATAGAACAAAAATGTTAATTTTACTCAAACATATACCTTTAAATAGCAAAATCAGAGAAACTAATAATTTTGCAGTGGTCTCTTAATTTTTTTCCAGAGCTGTATATTAAGAAAACTGTGTGAAATGACAAAAAAAAAATCATGATTTAACACTAAAAAAACTAGGTGAATTTTCCGTTCCAGCAATGGTGACCTCAATGCCTCACTGCTACGCCTTAAGCTGAACATTGCTGGACCCCATGTGGCCAGAAGTATCTGTACATCAACTGCATTTTCCAGAGGCTAAAGGAAATGTATTTTTAGCATTAAATTAAAATAAAATGCACTGGGCTGTCAGCAGCCAGAACAGGCTGCTTGACCAAAAGCTATTAAACACATGCTTTCTTACTCTTACACATTCAAGTACAGCATTCACCTTGGGTCAAAGTCTGCACACTCCCTCACACATAATACATCCTGCAGGCCCATTTGCTGCTTCAACTATAGAAGATGATGCCATTAATAAAGCAGGAGGTGTTTGTGATGTGTTACTAGATTGTTCAGTTATTCGTGCTAACTGGGTGTCAGGGAGAGAGACAGAGAGATAAAAAAAAAAAACAACAACCAAAAAACAAAGGAGATAAAAACACAGGGAGGGCAAGAGAAATCAACTCAAAAATAGATCACACACCCATAGAAACAATCACAAAGAGCAATAAAGACAGAGAGCAAGGGAGTACGGAGGGGAGGAGAGCAGAAGACCTTGCCATCAGTGTGACCCCAGGGAGGGGGTTCCTGTCCTCTTTCTCACTCAAAGTCAGGCCTTCTATTTATACAGCACTGTAATGTTTGGCATTTCCTTCAAGGGTGGAGAGTATGAGCCATTGTTTTTCTTGGCTGCTGTTCGATTGGCTCAGCAGGCTCAATGCACTGAAATGTCAGCAGTTTGCAGTCTTTATTTGCTCAATAAGCCTTATTTATTACTGATAAACATTCACTTGTTCCTTCTTGAAATTGGAAATCTTATTTCTGTCAGTGATGAAAGGACACATTGTTTCACTACCTAGTCAACAGGTTCAGACAGCTGTTTGATGGATTGAGGTTTTTTCAACTATTAATATGAGACCTGTAGTAGTAGTGCCAGTGTCTATACCCTGGGAGAGTTAACGGCATCATATCACAATTGTCCATAAGCAGATCTGAGCTTGTTGATTGCAGCTGCATCAACAATGATGCTGCAATGATATGCAACACATAATCACTGAAAACAGTCATTTTCAGTGCCAAACAGTCACTCTAAATCTAAGGAGTAGATAACTTCACTGACAAAGCAGTAAACACAGGCAATGTAATGTAACAATGGGACTGTTTACTGAAATCACTAAATGAAAATGGACTGTGGTGAGTAATGTGAGGTCTGAACAAGTTTTCAGTCTGAGGCTTCTTAACAGCCACATCTTTTATTGTCTTCCCGTAAATGACTTATGCCACACAAACAGTGTTAGAGACAATATGCAACAATGATAAATGAAATAGCCTTATTAACAAATGTATAATACAAGTATAGTTTAAATAGGGTTGTCCTGAATACCACTTTTTTGGCTCCAGAGCTTCGGTTCTGTTATTCAGTGACTATACGGAGCTTCACTCGGGGCATGCTTCCACCATGCCTGTGTACCACAGTGGACTTTTGTCATGTCTCAGTCTAACACTCCATTTCCATTCACGCTAGCCGAGCCATGTTCACTGTGGTGAGTGAGAGGGATGTCAGGTTCCCAGGATGAGAAGCAGACTGTGTATTTACACAACTAACACAAGAAATTACAGTTAAATTATTCCAGATATCTTCCATTTATTGAAAACCAAAAACCTATGTAACAAACAAAATTTTGGATATCTGGTTGTTTGGGTCCAGTCCTATTTAAACCAGATATGTTATTACATGGTTTGAAAAACTGAATATGAAGGCTTACAGAAAAAAAGACCAGCTCTCACATATTTAAAACATTCTGAATTATGTGTTCGTGAACCGGGAAACAGAAACAACCCCCCCTCTACTGTAGCCCTGAAGCTGAAGCCGACACAAATCAATAGGTTGTTAGTTAAACAATAGCTGCCCAACATTGCCAGCACTTTTAAAAATAGCCAATCCCCAGGGCACTGCAAAAGTAATGCAAATAATTGTGAAGGTTAACAATGCCTACTGCTATATCAATATTGAACTGAACCAATGGCCTAGAGACTGGAAAAAAAAAGCTTTTTGTCTGGAGGTAGGATCACATGAACTCCTACTCATATTAATGACAGTCTGGAAAAAGTGGTCAACTTCAGGGGATCAATTTCATATTTTTGGGAACTAATAGTGTCACAATACGATGTGTAAAAATCAGATGTTCCTAGAGATGACTCTAACTATGCTTTCATCAAGAGAGAAAAAGAGCTGCTTTTTGATAAAAGGCTTTACTTAAAAATGCATTGTGGGTGGACAAGTGTGTATGCTGGCAGTATGTACGGTATGTGTCTCTAGTTGTGCGTGTGAGTCAGTCGAGGAGTGAACTGTCTTTTTACCACCATGACTTTTTATTCTTTCCTTTCTAATCTGTGTAGCTATTAACCCTCCCCAGAATCCTACAAACATCCTTAAAGCTCAAGAATCTTTTTTCACGCCTCCTCCTGTTTACACCTAGCCTCTCGACCTGTCTCTTTATACTTATTTCTGTCTCTCTGCCTTTGTTTCCATGCCTGATCCCTATGTTTTTGTCGTAACTGCTTCCTGGCCTGTGCTGGCATTAGTGTGCTGAGTGGAGGTGTTCGTTATAGCAAGCTGCACAGCTCTATTGAATGGACTGAAAATAAAGAGAGTACTAGTTGGTAGCAGGTTTCTACTATAGTTAGAAATCTTCTAATGCAGTAACACATGTAACACACTGGATTTTGGTGTACTGCGTCAAGTGTTTTGCATTTTGCACAATGAAAAATGCTGAAAATTGCTTACTATTGTATATCATTAAACCCATTACATAGAGACATATTTATAGGTATTTAACTACATAGGAACAATATTTATCCCTGGGTCACAGCAGTACCTGTGTAGAACACTACACATCTCCACGACTCCTCCCAACAGGGAGCCTTCTGGGATGGGCAGCATGACTGCAGAGCTGGGCCTGATCCAAACTCCCAGTGCCAGCAGGTGAGATCATGGGAAACACGTGCATTGCTGTAGGAGCATTATACACACACAGCTGGCTGTTAACTAGCATGGTGGGAGATTGGCCTCCTCCTCAGTTCAGCTGCTGCTGTGTGACTGAAGTGGAGAAGTTCAGTCTCCCTTCTTGTCCAGATGGGTTCTTAGGATTTAGACCCGAAAGTTTTAAGTTGTTTTGCACAGTTCAGAGCAACAAGACAGGCAAAGGACATGATCAAACCTTGTAAGGTTTGTTAAGTCCAAATCCTAACCCAAATATTACTTTGACTGTATTTTTTTATTTCTTTATTTAGGTTCAAGCTGTATCTAACCAAACAACAAAATACAAGTGCTATAAATTGGAGTTGAATTGATTGCTGATATTATATATATATATATATATATATATATATGTCTCCTTTCTGAAATGTATGGTACATGCTATCTAATAGGCAGTCCGATTTTCAGGCATCTGAGTACATTTATTCAGTGTCATCTGAGTTCAAATTACATTTACAACACCCCAAACAAATTTGCACAGTGGAGAAAATGACTAGAATCTTTAATATGTGAAAAACATCTAAAAAAAGATGTACAGTGTATGTGTCCAATAATGTTAATTCTGGAGACCTGCCTGATTAATTAAATTTCAACTGACACTATTTTAAATCCAACAAGCCTAAGCTACAGAAGAACTGTTAGTACATCAAGGTTTTAGTCTAAAATTCTGTGGACATCCTACCTTTGCCCTCAAACAACAAAGCCAATAAACCTTTATCAAGGTAAAAACATGTAAAAAGCCACCTGTCAATCTTACATATCTGTTGCACATACGCTCTACAAGATCATTTATTACTAAACTGGAACTTCCTGTGTAATCATTTGTGTGTATCACACTTGGGTATGAGGTTCAATAACAAATTTATTAAATCTGAATCCAGCACATCAACATAATAAATATTAATCTTTTCTGTAGCTGCAGAAACCACGAAGCTAAAGCTATGCTATGCACTCAACGTTACCTGAAGGCAGGCTCATTGTTGCACTGCACTAACAGTAGACTTAGGCTGAGGACAACTTTTCATGCAATGAAAAGTGCTGCACATTCTTCCTTTAACATGGGAATTTAAACAGTGGATTTGTTCATTGAAAAAAGAAAGGCCAACAGTTCACTTTTGTTCTTAACATGCAGCTTTGTTGCCTTGGAGACTTTGGTCAAAAGTTGCAAGCTCAGTTCTTGCTCTGAGATATTGTCCTGGAAAACATCCGCAGAAGTGGTTAAAAAGTGACCAAAGTGATTGCAAAGTAATTTAGGTTTCTGATGTATTTAATAATGACAAAGAAAAGCAACCCTATATAGTGGCTTTAGCAGACTAATACTGGAGTGTGCAAGCCTGTAAAGATGATGGCTTTCTATAAAAGGTTGACAAATCCAAAAACATACACAGAGTCTTAGAACATCAGTTTCATCATCTTGAGTTTCCTAATATTCACTGCCTTTGCCTTATTTCTGATCAGAAAGTGAAATATACCATTTAATCAGCTGGGCACAACTGTAAGTTAGTGCCACGAAACACTACTTTTTACTGATGTACGTGGAGTGCAGGAGCACAGGCCTTTCTTGGCAGAAATCTCCATTGCACTCAGTGAAATGAAGAGATCAAAGGAGTCTGGAGACAAAAACAGAAGCCATCTGTCACACCACACATCCATCCATGCTATGTCTGACACAACTCCCTATTCATTCCTTTGATAAATTCTATATCACCAACACATACCATTTGTTCTAGTAGCAAATACTCCACAGCAAATCATTTAATTCTTGATATATGGTTGTCAACAGGATTTATTATATCTTTTAAAACAGTGGCTGAT
>JAUBNQ010000002.1:13158682-13176898 GCA_032353495.1 Ctenopoma kingsleyae | reverse complement strand
ACTCCACAGCAAATCATTTAATTCTTGATATATGGTTGTCAACAGGATTTATTATATCTTTTAAAACAGTGGCTGATGGATATTTTTGCAGAAAGCTGGAACACTGTGACGAATGGTAAGCCGTGGAGTGGAGGGCAGGGATTTTAAAACATCAGGGTGCAGATTCATGGCTTCTCTCGGTATGTGCTTCAGTTGCATGAAACAACCACCTCAGTATACACATACCACGCACCTTTGGTGGTCAGCTGATGTTGCATGCCAATAAGCATATCATTGGCAGTGGTACCAACTTCAGATTGTCAGGTTCTCTGTTTTAAAGTTTCATCAAGGCAAATTGAAGACTTAAAAAACCTTTCAATGCCACTTGGAATTAAATATATGACTTATGTCACCTCTGAAATGAAGATAAAAACATTTTCTACCTAACTGGGCTTATTACTAAGCTGCTGAACTCTAGACTTTATTTAAATGTCTTCAAGGACTTTTGAGGACTGTTATAGGTGAGGAAAGCAATATAATTTATGATATAAGTACTTGCAGACATCTTGATAAATCAGCTAAATGCCACTGGTCACTTAATGAAAAAATGGCCAGGGTGCAATCAGATATATTTTTTAGACAATCAGAGCTGTGGGAAGTTAAAGTTACAAAATGAGGCCAATTATATGTCTGCTGCTGTTTTTCTCTACTTAGAGAACTGATGTGCTGTTATTAACACCCTCTTATGGTCAAACTGTTGCACTTAACAGCACAAAAAAAATCAAAGAATTTAAAATGATATTAGCAATATTATTTTCCAGTTCATTTTTAAAAAAAGCTTTTCACCTAAGTTCAATAGTGTTACAACATCAATGTCGAGTCTTTAGCAATTCAAACCGAACGGTCACAACATCAATAGCAGTTTTAATGAACGATGTCACTTGATTTTGAATTGACCGCACAAATCAATAGAAAACAATGTTACTTTCAAGCTACAACATTCTCTCAGTCCTCTTTTTATGCGAAATGATAAGACAGAACTATTAACCAAAGGCCCAAAGCATAGGTGAATGGCAGGTAAAGCAAACACAGGCAAACACAAAACAGTGAGCTTTTCAATGTACCCTGGAGCACTAACAGAGAACGGCACCCACCATTCCTCAGCAAAGAAAGACTCTGTGTTGGATTGAAGGAGAGAACAAGGAGACAGATGACTGATGCATGGATAAACCAAGAGAGAGAGAGAGAAAAAAAATAGACTTACTGGGAATGAGAGGCAGGACACCAAGCAAGAAAACAAACCTAAAGATAGGAAGTCAGGAATGAGAATGTATGTTTTTTTTCAAGGTACAGTATAAGTGGCAGCCTAGAGCACCGAATCTGTTCTTGTCTATTTGAGATGGAAGCATACATGAGTGTGCTGATGTGTAATCGGCCTGATGAGCCATGTTGGGTAATGGTATGAGACAGGGCTGCTCTGGGTAAACTCCTGCTACAGTGCACTTATAGGACACGCACAGGGCTGATTGGCTTTGTGCTTTTACTTCACCTTATCGTGGTTTTACTTCACTCGAACAGCTGGCAGGGTCAGACAGTGAAAGAGGCAGACAGAGTGTATCAGTCTGGAAACAAGTCCTAATATTCAGTAAGGACGCATTGATTTAAATAAATGCAGCAAAGTAGTCAAGATGTACTTAAGCCTGGCAGACGTTCATCTCATAACAACAGTGGTCACGTTGCCTGTTAATGCTTCCAACACTCCAGTGCAGAGTTATTCACAGCAGCCTATTGACAAGCATGTTTCCTCATACTGTCAGCTGAGCTCAGCATGGCCATCAGAACTCAAGAGGAGTTCAGTGTTTGGCATTCAGCACTGCATGAGATGAATTATGTGTAGTGACACTTCAGCACTCTCGTGACAACTTTATGCATTTCATCATAATTTGACAGGGTATTAATTCTGGGGCACTGGCTTACTTCAGCATTACCCAGTGGCAGATTTGTGTTTGATTTTGAAGTCAGTGTTCGTTTCTGTGGATCAACTGAAATCGTAAAATAAGTACTTTATATTCATCTACATGGAATTGACAAGTCTAATTATTCATCACTGTCACTTCTTAAGGAATCCTAAAAAAAATAATAAGAATAAACAATAAAAATAGAATATATAGTATAACAATCACACCAGTATACGTAGTAAGAGTAGTACCACAGCAGTACCACAGCAGTACTTTAATGGAAACAGCTATTTTTTGCCACTGTCCATGCTGGACAGTCTGAAGATGCCATAAGGACCCTTCAGTATTCCTCATGAAATGCAAATAAGCAAAAAGCACAGGAAGCCTTCAGGTCCACATCTAAGCCTATGAAACTTAAAATAGGCAGAGGGTTACAGAGGGTTGTTTGTGAAAAATGTTCCACATGAGCAACACATGAGTCTCTATGCCCAGTCATTACAATAACAACAACAATCTGCGATCCTCAGCGCAGCAGGGATACCCAAACTACGGTCCGTGGACATCCTGTGGTCTCAAGGGAGTTAAAGGAAAGGATTTATTTATTCACTGGAAATGATCCCGGATACAAAAAAAAAAAAAAAAAAGAAAAAAGAAAAAGCTGTGTTTCCACAAGAGGCTGTTCAGCAACAGCAATCTACCCATATATGGCAAAACATATGATGGTTCCCGCGTATCTTTATTATTTTCACACACATGACAACACATGCGAAACCGTGTCCATAAAGCACCAAGTGTCTTTAAGTTTGAACATTATACCAGCAGCCTACCTCAGACATGTTCGTGTGCGTTTGACTCGGGTCCATTCAAAGGAGAGCTTAAAGTAAACACATTTAAGAAAATCCCAGACGGATGGTGGAGAAAGAGAACCGCCGCTTCCCTCACCCCCGGCGCGTCTCAGCGCCGCCACAAACCTGAGCCCCGCAGAGCTAGACCGAGGCAGACACCAGTCAGCGCGGAGGGGAGGGGTTTCAGACACCTACCAGCTTTACATGCCGAACGCTCTTTTCTTCAGTCATCTTGAAAGTAGCCAGAAATTAAGTTGAGAGAAACACTGGAGGGGTGGAGAGAGACAGAGAGCGAGACGGGAGGTTGAACCGAGTTGGGACTCCCCAAGTGTTCCACACGGTGCGGCGCAGCGCAAAATACCAGCCCGGCGCGTTCACTCAGTGAGCTACACCGCTCCGCTGCCGACAGCTCACAGGCAAAGCGGAATATTCAACTTTAGGAAAATGAGGGAGGGAAAGAGACACACTGAGAGCGAGTGAGGAGAGAGAGGGGCAAAGCGAGAGAACAGCCAGACAATGACAGGAAAGCAGCTCCTCCTACCATACAATACGAACAGCAAAAAGGCTTCAGTGCGTTAAACTGAAGTGAGCTGGGCACGTTACGCCGATCGGTAACGTTACTGTAACAGTAACTCAAGTATTCACGTCAGCAGCAGACAACACGGCACACTAATTCACACAGTTCATTGGATAAGCAGATTTCAATCTGAGCGCAGACTGGGCGACAGGAACCATTTATCCTAAATACAATGAAGTTAATTCGTCACCCTAGCAACCAGTTCTGCTGTCCAGTTAGGGCACAAACTGTTTAGATCACATTAACCGAGATGATGGGAGCTTTCCAGCCAGGATGATGAATGAATTAATGGCCACAATCGCTCTTCATTTTCTTATTCTGGAAACTGATGCAACCCTGAGTAATAAAGCATTTGATATTAAAAGTCCTTCTATCAATAAGTAAAACAGGGAGGTAATATCATGTTCAACTGCATAAAGGCCCAAAGGCAGCAGTTAGAATATTAATAGATTTAAACATGGGGAAAAGCGGTTTATTATAATAGTGGTATCACGTTTTAATATTCTGGATTACTTACATGATTGTGGATGTGAGCATGACAAGTGATGCGTGTGTCTTCAGCGTTGTATGTAATATCCCTATATGACACACACTGTCCGTTAACTTCTTTCACAAATGACACATAAATGAAGACACAAACTGCAAAAATACATCAGAGAATTAATATGACTCAGTTCTGAGAAGGTGGGTGTGCTGACTATGTTTGCAGGAAAACAGCAGAGGTTAAGAGGTTTTGCAGATATTTCCAGCAGACTGCTCTAGCATGCAGCTCTCTGCCAGGCTGTCCTGCACCTGTCTGACAAAAACACAGCTTGTAATATTTTTTTTCCAAGTGCACCATTCTCTCCATGAAGGCCACATGTACTGCATGATGTCTCATAAGAGAAAAAGATAATAATGTAATAGTGATGTAAATGTCACTGATCACATATTAGTCTGTTTTCAAAACACCTTTCCTCTATTATGAAAGACAGTAACATATATACTGTACTTACACCAATTAAACCAACCTTGACATCACCTTTGAGGCAACATCAATAGTTTTAGGACCAAGAGATCAAAAGTAGAGAGGATTATTGGCTGACAACAAGGTCACGCAGTCAGACTTTTAAAAAATGAAAAACGTGTATGTAACAGTTTACCACTGAGCCGAATGAGAATCAGCGACATGAAGGTGTGACACAACAGTGCCAGACAAGGTGTGGCCTGACAAGCAGGTGTGCTCTACAACTGTCAACAAGAGCCACCACAAATCGTCTGAGAGCCTGTCTGTTTCTTCAAGCTTAATACTTACTATATTTACTTGTCTATATTGAATATGGCTACATAGACATGCCTTTTCTTGTCTTAATAACTGTTTGAGGGCTCCAACTTTGCCAAACCCTGTCTTCCTGACAGCAACAATGTCGGCCTCCCAGTGTGCAGATTGTTCTGCTGATGTGTTCTGCGCTGTACAGTCGAGTCTATCTGTCATCTGCTTATCTGCTGTGCTTATTTTTCCACCAAGATACTGGAAAATCTCATTACTGTGAAGCCAAGGTGGAGTTACCCAACAAACAGGTAGAATGGTATTTTAGTCCAATCACTGCAATAACACACAATACAAATTGTATCCAAACTCTAACAGTGTGGTTTGTAATTGAAATTTTTATCAATCTAAATTAATAGATTTAGATTACTGTGTGAATACAACACTGCAGATGTAAAATCATTTTTATACTGTAGATTTTTTCTTTTTTTTCTTATCTAAACTCTCTACAGTGAATTTCCACATATTTTCTGTATGTGATTAGAGTTCATTATAGAACCCCTTTTCTTGACTGCATGGTTGGAGAAAGTGAATATTAAACTTTAATTCCCAGCGGTGGTATTTTGGATTTTAATAGGTCTTTTACCCATTGAGCCTGACAGAACGGTTGACTGATTGACTGCACACACTTAGCCTGGATCCAGCCCCAGGCATCCATCAGTGCTGTCTTCACTGACCCCGTGGATATCTGAATTTTGTGACTGGCAGTAGTCTCCTCTGAAGTCAGCTTCAGCGTCCAGGACTCGAGGAGCAAGCTCAGCAATTTGTGGGCTCGACAGTAATCCTGTATATTTACTCAAAGTGTGTGCAAACCAGCTCTTTGCTGCTGTGCTGTGATTGGTCAGCGGATTGTTATTGACATTTTGATCTCTATCTATCTATCTATCTATCTATCTATCTATCTCATATTCAACACATCCATTCCACAGATGGATGTGTGCCTAAGGCTGCTTAATGCTGAACGTTATGGTACTTGCTGTCACATGCTGCCACAGCTGCCTTTTCTTTTCATATACTCTAGCATTTCGAAGCCCAACATGCTTCTCAGCAAAGGAAGGCTTTGAATCCATGTTCCCTTTGCGTTTCTTTTCCTTGGGGAAAGTGGTAATTGTCACTCCCCACTACCTGAGTTGCTTCTTTTGTGGGGAGTGACGAGGTAAAGGTATACTGTTTCACTATCTGAATGAACTCAGTGGTGGGCATTTTCAAGTTTCTTCATGCAATAGCTTCAGCTATCACCTGCAATGATTTTCTATATAAAAAAAAGTTACTTTGGGAGTGATTTACTTTGACACTATTGCAGGAACAATAACATCACTGATGTATAACTGTACCTGTGTGTCAAATTGTACTACAGCATAATATATTTAAATAAAAAGAGTTGCCTTAGATAACAACGCACAGTGAAAAGTGTAATGAATACTTATGAAAGACCATAGGGCAAGTGACAGAATGAGGACAGGCTGGAGTACTGAAGCTGCTGGAGACAGTAAACACACTGACCACTGGAGACTTGCTCTCTCTATTGTGCTACTGTGGCCCAGGCATGGGGCATATTACATATCAAATTACCATCAGCACCAGTACTTAACAACTTTTGTGTGTGTATGTGAGTGTGTGTGCTTCTAACACACACACACACACAGACATATTCACACACGTAGAAATGCACACTTGTAGGCCAAATCACAACACCACCAAACAGTGTGTGGCCAGAGGAAATGCATCAGCTCCTCTTTTCCTCTTTCCTTTCCCAGCCCTAAGCCCACTGCTCATCAAGGACGTATTGTACTGCACAGTCTATCTATGTACTGCAGGAACATGGAGTGATTGGGGAAAAAACGTCTGCGGCAGAAAACCTTTGTTCCCTTCAGAACATAGGAATTTCTGACCAAGTGCCGACACCTCATGAGAGTGATCTGGTGTTGTTTAGTATGCTTTGTCTGCATGTGTTTCTTTTTATTGTAGTGCGCTAATAAATATTCTGCTCAGTAGCCGTGGCAATCATTTTATTTCACTTCAATTTTACTGAACTGTAATCATTATTTATGTGATTACAATCACCCACCGTTAACCTAGCGAGATAGCTGGGAGATGTAATATGGTTCTGTGAACATTTTGAGCTGTCTCACCTTCATTTGGGAACAAATGTACAAATAACAATGCTTCGCAGAGCAGAACAATAATAGCTTTGTAAGTTATGTATAACAAACACTTTAATTCGGTTAAAGGTGGCATCCCGTGGCCAACCTTTTTTTCAGCTTAAAGTTGATAAACCGTATGAACAGATCAATAAAGGGGAATTAACAAACAAGTTGCTGAGTGTGGTGCTTTCTATTAGTCTCACCAGCTCAAATCATAGATGTTTTGCCAATGTAGTCAGGCTGCAGATTCATGTTTTATTTTCATTCTAATTTATTTATTATGATTGAATAATGAATTGAATGAATTGATGATGAGTTAATTAATGTATTTATTAATTTGGGATTTAGAGAAATACTGTGTCTGAGCATTGTGGTCACTGCTGGTTGCTAATGTTGGCATTTTGACTTTTACAAAAGTGAGAAAATGCGGTTCAATGTATAAGCTGTAGTTAAACACGTGCACAATTCAAACTGGCCAGTTCCATTAGTCAGTTAAATGGACATTAGTGTGTAACACTATCTGCTGTAAAAGTGCCATAGTGGCAGCTATGTTACTGCAGACATCCTGCCTTCAGTAGAATGGCTGAATACATATATCTCAGCTAGCTCCAGGACTTAGTTGGATAATGAAGGGACGCAGAACTGTGTAGTGGCGTCATATCAGTGTCATATCACTGACAGGATCAGATCTATAGCTGGTATGAGAAAATTAGATTGGATTTGGCAGTGTAAACCAAACAGAGGACATAGTGACCCCTGTCTGTTGAAATAATGCTGTGTCCTTTAAATGACAGGAGCTTTGCGTGTATCTCTGTACATGTGTTCAGCAGAGGGAATGCCCAGACTTTCTTATCATAGTCACATTTGCCTTCTTCACCCTCTGGCTCTGCACCAAGACAGGCTGGAGCCGAACACAGGCTGTCCACAGACACAGAGCCAAAACCTAGGAATGACTACAAGTGTATTTGCTTGTATCCAAAGACAATGAGAGAAAAAATAACCAAAACATGACAAAAACAATAGACAATAAAATGTCCACTTTTCATGTGATCACACAATTCATATAAGGCCATTTGGACGGACAAAGCAGTAATCTAGTGCAAATTTGCCATTCAACACCAAACCCATTTGTGAGAGAGACACACCACATACTGTACAACAGGAGAATCATTTAAACAAAATATATTCAAACAAAATGACCACTCTCACTGCATTTGACCTTTGCAGGAGCTAGCCACTTACGGCCAATGTGCTCAACCAATCTGTCAAAAAGAAGAGACCATGAAACATAAAGTCAATCTCAACCTTCTGTACGGTATGTTTCTTTTATAGTAAACTATTGAAATCCGCTATAATATATTACTGATGCAACCTAGAAACATCAGTCATTGCAAGTATCTCGTCTCTCAGCAGATACAATAATTAAAAAAAAAAAAAGTTAATCAGAGTCATTTAAGAGAAAATGGAAATGTGAAAAGCAGATAGTCAACACTGTTAACACTTATATAATCTGTCAAGCTTTAATACTCGCACAGCCATTTGAAACCTTTAAAATTAATCTGGAGTCAAATCCAGCTTGAAAAACTTCTCTCCATACTGTCATGTTTATGTTTTCTGCTTGAGTAGCTGCCCAGCTTGGGAAGGCACAGCTCATTGTCAGCTGTCACAATCTGTAGGATCACTGGAGCAGCTGTTTTCATGTAAAGCAGCAACAAGTTGAGGTTTGATTTACCATAACACTGGTGGCCTGGTGGCATCAGACTGTATCACAGTTAGCAGAGCAGCCTTCCACAAGCTTGAGAGTGACTTGTTTGCGTGTGTTGCAGCTATTTTCAAATACAGCCCGACTGGGACACACATATATTAATTCCTAACAGTTAGTGGATCCCACACTGCTGCTACATTACTCCAGTGCTGATGTTTGTCACAAAGCCATTAATATTATGTATTTAATTTATAGTTACCAAGTGAACTGCAAATATGGATTTAAAATTACAAGTTTAAAGTAGTGTGAAACAAGACATGTACAAAAAAACATCCCATTTGTGTGTCTGAACCGGACCGACTAGAAGACAAGAGATATGACAAATGACAAATGTTACCATGTAATTTATTACAAAACTGATTTGTAATCAGATATTTATGTATTTGTTGTTTTCTAATATCTCATAGTTTCAAAAAAATTGTAAAAATGTATTCATGAAAATGTGCAGTCAATCTGATAGAGACAGCGGGTTTCAGTGTTTTGATCTGTGGCATTGGCACTACACTTCTGATTATATTTGAAATATGGATTAAGTCTTAAAAAAAACTGTAAATTGGAGTGGTGCTTAGTATTGGTCAATTACGCAGATATGGTCAATTATGTCAAATGAGTATCTTGCGTCCCCTGGGTGCCACAGATGTAATTTAGGATTAGAGTAATTTGGAACTGGCAGACTCACCTTATCTCTGACACAGTGGATCAATAGCACCCTCCTGCTAAGCACTCCTGCTAATTTTATTTACCCCATGGCAAAGACAGTATTATTTCCCACAAAGGTTGGCTGCTAAAACCTGGGATTCTGAACATTGCATTGGTTGTAGCCTCAATTTATTTGTATATGTGAAAAATTAGTTGTTCTCTGATTCTCAAACTATCATGCAACAGGCACTGAAGACAGTTGCCTCTATGAAAGATTACTGGCTCAAAATGGTGATAGTTCAATGTATATAGTGTATTTGCACACACACTCACAGCTCTGGTTTCACCATGAAGTCCCACAGTAAAGGTTTATCACCCTAAACCTAAAACACAACAGCAACAGAAGCAAAACAAGCAATGACAATGACAGATTACTCATTATGTGAGACCATCAGCTTAACAGAAATAATCATATCTGTCACTGCTGTGTTGGAATTAAAATCTCACTGTTGTAGAGTGGATAACATTACTGATTATTCAAAGCTTGTGCCTACACACTGCTACTGCAGCAAAAGACAGGCAGCAGGAAGGTAGAGAGCCTGAGAGGGAGACTGGAACCATAAAAAGCAAAAACACGGAGGAGGGATATGGTGAAATATGGGTCAGACAGAAAAAGACAGGGAAGGCTCACTGTAAATCAGAATGTGTAAACATGTACAGGCCTAATCTCATTACCCCTCGTCCTCTATGGTCCTGTGATCAGATGTTTGATTAAAGCAGTAGATTAAAGAAGAGAGATAAAGGACGGAGATAGAGGTGGAAGGGGGGTGTAGGAGATGAATGAGATTCACATCACAATCTACCAAAGATTAGTGTTTTGATATAAAAAAATTCAGATTTTTAATTTAACCAGTTATGCAGTATCATTTCTAGCATTTGAAACAAACCCAACAGCTCAAAAATTGGCTATCAATTCAGTGAGTTATGAAGATTTTAATTGTGGATAAACCCCTGCCTCCATGCACATACATCTTTTCTTTACTTGGCAGATACATACTTTAGGGAGCATGGATTCCCGATCCGTCTGAGTTTACGCATGTCCACCAATGGACAGAAACATATCAGGGGGCATCTACATGCATAAATCTAACCTTAGCTATACATGACGTTCATCACATGACAATCATGATATTACAGACAGTCATGTTCATCATGTTACTTACAACAATAACATCAATAGAAAGTAGTCTAACGCTGGACTTGAACTATTAATTCAAGTCTAAAGAATATAAGTCTAACTAAAGGATTAATAGTTAGTAGCTATGCAAAGTTCACAGCTGATGCTAGATGGCATCAAATTGTAGGACGTGTCTTTTTTTTAGTAAATCACCTACAATGTTGTATGTGGACTTTATAAATGTGGACGAGCAAAAGTGATATTTAAGTGAAATAACCAAAAAACGGTATTGGTTGAGTCTCTCATATACATATGTGCTGCAGAATATACAATGGTTATTTATTATCTGGAGTGGAGCCTACAGAACATTTCCTCCAATCCCCATCATTCCTGCCTTTCTTAACATTTTCAACCAGACTGTCCAGTAAATAATGGTCATTATGACCACAGTTTAAAATCCAAGTCACAATTAAAGACACAGTCGAAGGGATTTTTTCCTGTAATTTTCATATTTTTATGTAAGACAGGAAATGTCAGTGCGAATGTATCTCTTGTACATGTAGTATATAAAAGCAAGGTTTATGCATACGCATAGACAACACGGATTACACAGGGATTATAAAACACTGCATGTCCTACCGGCGTAAAAGTCATGACCTGATGACTTTTAAGATGATGTCAAGAGGCTGAGCAACCATGGTACAACTTTGAAAACTCAGAAGAAGAAGCTGTTGGGTGTGTTTGCTTTGGTGTTTCAGGCTAGCAGTAACATCACCATGCAGGAGTAACAGGGCTTAGGTAAGTCCTATTCTGGTCTACGCTGACAGCCCAAACACTAATCTAAAACTTGTTTGGTCATATGTTGTCTGGTGGCCTCACCGTGCAATCTTTAGGCTGACACTGTTGCAGTTGATAAGTACCGTTAATGCTCTGTAAACATGTTTACCAATTCACTACAGGATTGTGGCTTGCCGTGACATTCATTCCCCTCCATTTCTTCTCTGGCTGCAATTTCATTTCATTGTACTGCAGAGAAGAATGGAGTTCCACACAGGTACAGACTCAACAATGCATTCTGTATATTACAAAGATTCTGAATCTGCTGAGATAGACTACAGCAGGATATTAGCATTGCCAAAGACATGCATGTGTTGTGCTACCTAGACTCACAGACAAGGTGTTCAAATAACAAAAAGACTGCAGGTGTACACTACCAATTGCTGACCCTTCACTACACACATAAACCAGAGCAGACAAAGGTGTCTGATAAAATAAATGCCTTATAATTCCTGTTATTTCTGAGAAAATTCACTAGAGACTGTTACAGGAAAAGAGCTTGTTTGAAATGAATCTCATTGGACTCTGTCTGACCTTTAAAACTGCATTTACAACCCCGATGTTATGCTGGAGAAGAAAATATCCCTTGATATATACATCTTTTTAAATGAGTAGAAAATTGACTAAAATTAAATCAAATACTCCCAGTTATTGGGTGCGGGCCAATAATGCAGTAGCATTTCACACTTGAAATATTTTCTCATACTGTTAGAGCAGTCACCATGAAATAGCCTATAAAGGTGTTGTCAAAACAGGGGCTCTGGCCTGCTCTAAAACCTGTACACAGTGTTGTTAAAGTGCTGTTCCAGTAACTGTAGCCACATTAAATGACAGCTTGACTTTAGCTGTTGGCAAAATGTCTCAAGCTTTTCCTCCATAATATTTTTTCCCCTTTCTTCTTAATCTCTTTTCTCCTTCTACTCTCTGAATTGCTGACCTCCTTAACTTTTACCCCCATTATCTATTCATTAACACTCACGTTATGCCAACCTTTCTGCTTCTTTCCTGCTGATTCTCCGGTGCTCTAACTTTGCAGCATTTCTCCTAAGTGCTGTGCATGTGTCAAACTGGTGACAAAGCTTTTATAATTTGCTTCTGCGTGTTTTCTGAAACAACAGTGTGATGAGTTTTCAGGACCACTGTATGATTTCCCAGTGCTTCATTATTGTCTTCAAACTTCCTCATCTGTAGCTCTTCTTCCAACTCACCCTAATTCCCCGGTTCCTCTATACCCTTTCATCACCCTCCTCCTCCTTTTCACTCAGAGGAACAGCAGAGCTCTTCATCGTGCAAACATCAAGTCTCAGCGTGATTGATTTTTGGCCCACCCGTGTCTTTCTTAATGACCAACTGTCAGTTGTTTTACTGCCCGCACTGCCTCACCTCTGTCACTACAGCTTCCAGAGGCTAAATCTCTCCGGTCAGACCTACAGTGCATTATCTAGCTTGTCTTCAGCTAAGATATATGTAGGTGTACCATACACACTGCCCTCTCTCTAACCACACAGAAGAAGCTTTTCACTGGTTATTTTAAGAAACAAATCATTTGCATTCTGACAGCAAACACAATATTTTTTGTGCATTTCTTTATACTTTTCAATTATTCCAAAGCCATGAGTATTCTGAATGAAATTAATAAATGTCTGTTTGAACTTAGTATAGTAATAGCTTGTAAAACAATTTGGAAGCTGAGGCCTGATCTTGAGTAGAATGAATAGTATCTCAGGAGCTGCACCACATAATGAAGCCCTGACAAGACATATTCACATTTAGCAAGCCAATCTCTTTTTAACTGGGGACTCAGCATGTCTGATTGGATAGTTTGAAAGAAAGAAATTCAAAACAAGGTGCTATAACAAGTGAATGTCATTACCAGATGTTATTTTTTAAAAGACATTTTTTTCTGAAGATCAAACTTCTTTTACAGAACCGAAAATGGCACTTGTTCTATTCTTTGATCCATATGTTTCAATCTGAGAGAGAGAACTTGCTTATATGGCAAATGGATAAAACAAATCCAGACTAAACATATCAGCACATCAATCCTGACTTGATTGCGCACTGAGGCTAAACAAGGCATTTAAATTTCACCTTGAGGGATAAAGTTCAATGGAGTTTGTGAAAGGCACAAGATGTTACTTCTGCAACAGCACTCAAGCCTTGGTGTGACTCCAAGACATCAGATGATAAAAACATGTTAGGAACACTTTGAAAAGCTCCTTCATGTCCTGTGGCAGCCTCTAGACTGGGTAAGGATATGTAAGAGGAGCTTCAAACTGGAAGCAAAGTGAAGAAAGGGGCACACAGTTGCACTCACCCAGGTGGTGACAAGTTTCTCTGATCATCTACAGAGGCCAGGTGCAACTCATGCATCTGGAGAAAGGGCTGAAAAGTCTGAAGAGCCCTACTTTCTGTTTATGTTTATCCCTGGAAAATCTTTCCTTCAATCTCGCCCTGTACGTCCTTACTTCCTCTCCATCCTTTGCCCTCTTTTCTCCATCTGCCTGGCAGGGACAACCTAATGCCCATGGAGAGCAGGGATGGAGCAGAAGGCATCTTTGAATGAGAGCTCTGGCTGCAAACCTTTCATCTAATGCTTTACCTGGCCAAGACAGGCTGCAGGGCACCTTGGCTGTCAGAAGGCATACACCAGAGGGGGGGATGAGACAAGAGGAGAAGAGGTTATATGAAATGTAATGAGTATGAAAGAGAAAAGTGGGGGAAACTTGCCTCACTAGTATTAATAATCTATTTATGCTTTTGCCAAGCCCAAAAAAGAGGGAGTAAGTGGAGATGAGTGAGACACAGATATCAGAGGAAAAGGAGGGAGAACAGAGAAGAGGAAAGCAAAAGTGGAGCAGTATGATGAGCCACAGAGAGGCCCCTGTGGCTCATAGATGAGAGCTGATTTACAATGCTCATGCTAATACTACTACTTAAGAGTGGCATTTTTGCCCTATTGATAAATAAGTATAGAGAAACACTAGGCAACACGCTACAGACATCCTACACTAGAACAATAAGTAAGGGCACACTGATATGCTCCTACTTTCTGAGCAGTTTGTTTTATTTGAAAGGTTTAAAGGGCTGTAAATGCTTTCCAAAAGTACACTGAAATGACTAAAATGATGTTCATTTGAAAGCCTTGACTGAGTGCTGCATGAAACATCAAAACTTTGTCTGTCGTCATTATCTCAGCATGCCACTGCTTGGCCTATTGCATCTGCTGCAGAGTGTGCCTCCTTGACAGGCAAAGACTGAGTACTTGGAGAGTATGTGATGTGCTTCAACGGGAAACAGGCAGGGAGAAGGCAATGTTAATGTCTTTGTGTGTGTGTATTTTTGAGTGCTTATGCATGTTAAATCCTTCTGAAACCTCTCTAAAACAGGTTGTATGCTTCTTTTAGTAAGGGACATAATAACTCAAAAGCTTCACATTGACAGCAGCTGTCTATACTTGTGAAGGACTGTGAGTTTGACAAATGGATTCTCTAACACCTGTCTACCTGTTTAAAGTTGTGCTTAGGAAAAATCACCCAGGAGTGCTGCAAGACTGCTCTGTCCTTCATCCTAAATGCCACGTCAAGAAACACAGACAAGGATCATTACCGACTCAGACCATGTGTTTAAGGTTGACAAAATGTTAGTTACCTCAGACATGGTCAGCCCTGTCAATTGCCTGTACAACACAACAGAAAATGGAAATTCATCTCTTAAGTTAGCTGATATTTATGGCGTAATCTGTTCTTGAGAGGCCATTATCAAAAGCAAACAATGCATGCCAATAGACTTTTAAATGAACATCACTGTTTTTCTTTTTCTGTCCCTCCATTTTCAAAGACAACCTTGACAAAGTGCTTATTAAATGTAAATGTACATCAATTCACATGATTAAACTGTGTAACTAGGGAAAACAAAAACTAGCTTTTGTCTGTAGCTGTCCACTGAGCCAAGGATTTGGGTGGCAACTAATGAACAGACAGTATTGGACTAAGAATCAATGCTGAATGAATACTACAGCACTATAGTATGCCTATTACATGATCCCCAGAAGGGATAACAGACAAACCAATCTTGTCTTACAATTGTCTGAACAACTATGAACTGCATAATTCTAATGAGGTATTCTGTTTACAATATAAATAAAGAGATTCTCTATGATAAAACATAGTGTGCAAAACATACAGTCTCTACAATGAGACACTACAGAAAAGTATATTTCTAGCTAGCAGACTAATACTAACATTTCAATCTATTTAAAGCTGTTCTTTAACCAGCAAAGCAGCATAAATAACCCCTGCAACTGTTTACATTTGACAACGATGCACCTGCTCATCCTGTATATAATAGAGTTAGTATGCTTCTTCCACACAAACATAGAGAGTTTGAGAGTGTGGTACCCAATCCCTGGAGCATGTTATGTGCTGTAAACTCTTGACAGGATGATATACACTGGGAAAAGCCAGTCGAGCAGTCTTAAAATACAAGAGGCTGAGGAGAAATTTCAGCTATACAGTGTAACAAGTGCATTATGTTTCCATTGAGAATTCAGTCCTAATTATGATCTTGATCATCTTCTCTCTTCCTTCTTCTTCTAGTGCTCTCAACTGATAACTCCTCATCATTTACACATGCATCTTATCTAATACAAAGATCTGAAGAAGGACACAAACTGGAAAGAGTGTCTAGTGTTGTTGCGGTAAAAAAAAGTGAGACCTCTCATATGGACAAAATAAAGTTGAGGCAGAGCTTTTTCAAAAAAGTAATAAAAGAGGGAATAAACATAAATCTATAATCTGGTGTTAGTTTACAGTCTCCTGTCGCTTGACAAGAAAGGCATAGAGATGAGAGTTGGGGATGGAGAGAGAGAATCTAGGAGAAGCACAAAGTTAAAAATAGAGCGTGAAGTGGGGGAAGGGACTTACCTGTGGGGTTGGAGGGAGCCTAGTTAGCAATGAGCAGCACCACTGTGGACCACGGTGGGCTGGAGAGGGAGACACAGAGAGAGAGAAGGAGACCATGCAAGATAGGGAGAGGAGGAGAGGGATAGAGAGAATCGAAAGAAAAAGATGAGGTTGAAGTAAGGTGAAAACCAGATGACAGATAATGAGCAGAAATATAAGGGTATACGGAGAGGTTGGGGGTAAGATAATGAGAAAACAAGTCAGATTAGCATGAAACCCTATATTTGAGTCAAAACAGGCAATAATTTCACAGTAGGCTGCAGATTGCAGCAATGACTAGTAATAGTCCATGACAGATGCACATGCTGAACATACAAATGATGTTCATACACGCACAAATGCACGCACACACACACACACACTAGGTATTACAACATAGCTGTTAGATGTAGGGATTCCAAATGTATACACAGAGTATATAGCGACAGTACAGCCATACGGAGTAACATGTTATGTCATATCATGCTGTGTACTACAGATTCTATTCACTCACTAGCCCATTTTTTATGTTTGCTCCAACTTAATGATGAGAGCATGTCTTCAAAATAATGTGACAGTCTGTCACTTGTCCATTTGTTTTCTGAATTTTTAGTCAACAACACACATTTAAATATTGACAGTCAAAAGCAACCAAGGAGGCAAGAGGAGGCAGTCTGCACAAGAAGTCCCATCATTAACCATTAGTGTATTGTTAACTTGAGTGCCGGCCAGGTGCACTGTTACTTTTTTGCCAGTGTGAAATAATCTGAGAAAACAGAACACACGGCCAAGCATTTGGTTCCTAATAAGCTATTGTTCCCAGCTGGTTCAGGAGGGATTCCAGTGAGTCACCCATGACTGCTGGAAAAAAAGACCTGGAAAGAAAGAAGCTATGCTAAGAAGCTGTATAGAAAATACCTCCTGATTTCAAAATGCAATACCAGGATACTAGAGATTTTATAGTATTCACTAAAAACAGAATTTTTACTGTGCTTGAGCTGTTTGACTCTTGTGTCTATCAAAGCGCACAAGCATATCAAACTCAGGTTTGGTAAAAAGATTTATTATGACTCAACATGATTTGAATTTTACGCAGAGTTGAATTGATTTCATGGTCTGTGTGGCACAAAAAATAATCAGAGTTACAGGCTTTTCTAACAATAAATTGGGTACACTGGTATGATCACTTACATAATTCACCTTTTTTAATTAGGTTTATTTGCCAAAGACTGAATAATGAATTATGGTTATAAATCACTCTGAAAGCATTCATTAATTTAATAATAATAATAATAATTATTATATACAGCTCATTGTTTCATATATTAACTAATTAACATGAGGTGGGCAAACAAAAGCATGGCTAATTATGAACAAAGTGGTTACTTGCTGCCAATCTCTCTTCTCTCTGTCGTCCACCATCATTGTCTCTTAATCACAGATGCACATCAATATGCCATGCACCACAATGACTGCCTAAGAAAAGACAAGAGTAGAAGGCTTGTCAGTGGATTTCAACATGTTTTCATCTCCTCTGAATGACAAATAAGCAAGTGCCTTTTCACATACAAAAGAGAAAATGAAAAAGAGAAATGAAAACCCATTAATTCAAATCAATTTAAGCTCTCTCAGTGTACCAAAAGGTATAAAAATATGCAGTAGCAATATGTACAGTAGCAAGAAAATGTAATGGTGCTGTTAGCAATTTCCTGATTTTCTACATAAATTGGTCATGAAATGTAAGCTGATCTTCATCAAAATCATAAATATCAACACCTTAACATCCACAGTAAAACTGTTTCAAGGCCTGTGCAGAGCCTTTGCAACAACACCAGAGTAACCAGCAGAATGTTTGCAATTTTATAATATGTGTTGCTATAGTCATATTTTTACATTAGACCAGCATATCCATAAAACTATCACTAAGAGGTGTAGAAAGGAATTCGGGTGATGCAGAAAGTTACTAACTAAAGTAGAATTAATAAGTTAACAAGAAGTAAGTTGAAAAAAATATTTAAGCATGTTTAAATCAACACATACCAT